>JAVSCE010011495.1:0-128643 GCA_032199065.1 Smutsia gigantea
CACTAACAATGGGAAATGCATCCCATGCTCTTGGCTAGGAAGAATCAATATTGTCAAAATGGCTATACTACCTAAAGCAATCTACAGATTCAATGCAATCCCTATCAAACTACCAACAGCTTTCTTCAATGAACTGGAACAAATAATTTTAAAATTCATATGGAACCACAAAAGACCCCGAATAGCCAAAGCAATCCTGAGAAGGAGGAATCAAACAGGGGGAATTACACTCCCTGACTTCAAGCTCTACTACAAAGCCACAGTAATCAAGATAATTTGGTATTGGCACAAAAACAGACCCACAGACCAGTGGAACAGAATAGAAAATCCAAACATTAACCCAAACATATACAGTCAATTATTATTTGATAAAGGAGCCTTGGATATACAATGGGAGATGACAGCCTCTTCAGCAGCTGGTGTTGGAAAAACTGGACAGCTACATGTAAGAGAATGAAACTGGACTACTGTCTAGCCCCATACACAAAGGTAAACTCAAGGTGGATCAAAGACCTGAATGTAAGTCATGAAACCATAAAACTTAGAAAAAAACATAGGCAAAAATCTCTTGGACATAAACATGAGCAACTTCTTCATGAACATATCTCCCCGGGCAAGGGAAACAAAAGCAAAATGAACAAGTGGGACTATATCAAGCTGCAAAGCTTCTGTACAGCAAAGGACACCATCAGTAGAACAAAAAGACATCCTACAGTATGGGAGAATATATTCATAAAAACGTATCTGATAAAGGGTTGACATCCAAAATATATAAAGAACTCATGCACCTGAACAAACAGAAAGCAAATAATCCAATTAAGAAATGGGCAGAGGACATGAATAGACACTTCTCCAAAGAAGAAATTCAGATGGCCAACAGGCACATGAAAAGATGCTCCACATCGCTAATCATCAGAGAAATGCAGATTAAAACCACAATGAGATATCACCTCACACCAGTGAGGATGGCCAACATCCAAAACACAAACAACAACAAATGTTGGCGAGGATGTGGAGAAAAGGGAACCCTCCTACACTGCTGGTGGGAATGCAAATTAGTTCAACCATTGTGGAAAGCAGTATGGAGGTTCCTCAAAAAACTCAAAATAGAAATACCATTTGACCCAGGAATTCCACTCCTAGGAATTTACCCTAAGAATGCAGCAGCCCAATTTGAAAAAGACAGATGCACCCCTATGTTTATTGCAGCACTATTTACAATAGCCAAGAAATGGAAGCAACCTAAGTGTCCATCAGTAGATGAATGGATAAAGATGATGTGGTACATATACACAATGGAATATTATTCAGCCATAAGAAGAAAACAAATCCTACCATTTGCAACAACATGGATGGAGCTAGAGGGTATTATGCTCAGTGAAATAAGCCAAGCCGAAAAAGACAAGTATCAAATGATTTCACTCATATGTGGAGTATAAGAACAAAGAAAAAAACTGAAGGAACAAAACAGCAGCAGACTCACAGAACCCAAGAACGGACTAATAGTTACCAAAGGGAAAGGGACTGGGGAAAATGGGCGGGAAGGGAGGGATAAGAGGGAAAAAGGGGCATTACGATTAGCAGATGTAATGTTGGGGGGCACGGGGAGGGCAGTACAACTCAGAGAACACAAGTAGTGATTCTATAGCATCTCACTACGCTGATGGAGAGTGACTGTAATGGGGTTTGTGGGGGGGACCTGATGAAGGGGTAGTTTAATAATCGTAATATTGCACATGTAATTGTAAATTAATGATAATAAAAAAAAGGAAAAAGAAAAAAAAATATGAGAAAAAGAATGTGAAATACCTCAGTAATAAACTTTTATACTGTAAACGTATATACATGTTGACATGATAATATCTTGGATTATCGTGTTAAATAAAATGTATTTTTTAAATTAATTTCACCTTCTTAAAAACACAGTTTTAAATGGTGTATGTGGCTGGTGTCATATTTCTTCTGGACGCTGCGGGTCCAAGAGTCAAGTGGAACCGGAAGTGAGAGCAGGCATCGTTCAAACTCACATCCCATGCACGATTGCTCTGGCACTACTGGCTGCCTCAGGGAAGCCCAGGGATTCAGGAAGCAGCCCATTCAGGACCGAGCGACATCTGAGCTCATTCCTGACTGTGTTGAGGGATGGGCTGTCTCATTGGGGAAAAAACAAACGGCCCCATCAGGCTTTGTTCTTAATGCTACTCCTAAGTGCTGGTGACACCCCTACTGGGTCCAGCCTCAAGGGAAATAGTGGGGAACTGATTGACAGCCATTAAGAAAATGGAATTGAACATCTCAGATCATACATCAAGGCAGAGCCTTTATCAAGCAAGCATCAGACCTTGTCAGCTCCCCAGCTAGGAGGAAGGCTTGCCTGTGATTCTCTGATCGTCTCCTATCCTATTTAATAGGCTAGGATTAGAATAGTGAAAAGATGTGATTGTGTACAGCTTGCCATTCATGAGACATGTGGGCAAGTTACTTAACCTCCAGGTCCCCCAGCTTTCTTGCATGTAAAATGGTGATAATGATTATCCCTGCCTCACAGAGTTGTTGCCAAGATGAGCCAAGCATCAGGCGATCATGCACTCAGAACAGTGCCCAGCACACAGAAAGTGTTCAGTAGAGATTACTTGCTTTATTATTATTACTGTTTATGTTTTATATGGAAACTTTATACAAAGAGCTTTTCCTAAAGTGCAAAATTTTAAGCTAAAACTGAGATCTCCTTCTTATCACCCCCACAAACCCAAAAGCCATTTCTGGAGACCCGTGATGGGCCTGTCCTGAAATATTTTACAAGAAAAGATTCAGTCTAAGAATCCTTTGCTGCCACAATGGTCATTTATCATTTTGGCTGTCAAGCATCCATTCCCCATTTTCATAGTACCCCAGTGTTCTTTTGAGAAATAAAGCTTCCCTAGTTTCCCGTGAGTGGTAATTCCTAGCACCCCTACCTGTATAAGCCCAGCTCCCCTCTCTGTGTCCAGCTACAGACAAGGGCATGCATGTGACCTAAGCCGTTCAGATTACCTTTGTTGCTTTACATGAAACACTACCCATCCCCACAAACACAGCCAGATTTAACTGTCAACATGTTCTAGAAAAATATTTGTGGGTAGAATATCACACCCCAACCACCCGTCCCCTCCTCTGCCACCCCCTACTCATGATGACAAAAGGCCAGCACCTTTCCATCTAAGAAAGCTTGGCAGAGATCCCCGCACATCTACAGGATAGCTCCTTCTGCCCACTCCCACCAGGAGCTTCACACCACAAATAAACTTCCAAACAAAGAAATACTGAGTAAAAAGTAAAATCACTTGTTCATTGGGGTTTTCCTGGAATAGATGACTATATAGTATCCTAGTCAAAAAATTGGTATCTCATTTTCGTTTAGATAAAGGCTTGTTAGAAAAGAGATGGGAATAAAAGGGGCCTCTAAGACTATGGGCGCTTCTCCCAAGGCCTCTCATTACCAGTAAGGGCGGGCAGCCAGCAAGTCTTGAGTTGCCAAACTGTGGTCAAGTCCCCTGTGTCCACAAGGCCTCAAAGGGGCCCCCAGATTCAACCTCCACTATGGCCATTAAGGGCATTCAAACAGCTCTCCCACCAATTTTCAGTTGGCTAGAATCCTCTCTCAAAGTAGTTGTTTTTTTGCTTTTCCGTAAATGTACTGGAAATTTAACATTTGGTAAAATTGAATGCCATGATGAAGGTATTTAAAATCAAGGGCCAAGGAGCTCTTAACTGTGACTGCTTTTACTTGGGCAGAAGACAATTCCACGTGGCAGGGGTGGGATAGTAAACACATAGAAAGACATTCCCAGGAACTACTTCCCTCTTAGAATAAGAACGATCTCACCCAGATCATGGGCCCATGCGTGGCACAACTGTGAAATACTGACATCTTACCTTTGCAGAGGGTCACATTTTCTCTCTCCCTTCCTGGTCCTCCTAGACTTCAAGGTTTTTCTATTCTCCCCAGAAACTGGACTTGGGAGCCCCAGGTCCAGATATTGAGATTGTCTGGTTGGGCAAATGGCTCCTCTCCAAGTCAATTCCAAAAGCTTATCTCCACTTCTGGAACCAAGTGGTAGAGAGTCATGTTCCAGGCAAGCATGATCCTAAACCCTAAGGATTAATTTGGTAGAGCTTGAATGATACTGGTTATGCCCTGGAGTTTGGCTTCTCTCTTGTCTTTATCTGTCAATGTCAGTGTCAAATTAGGGAGAGAAATGAAATAGGACAAGCCAAGGGCAGTGTTTCTGGGAGTTATGCCAGGCTGGCAAGAGGAGGCAATGTGCCAGCAGAAGGTCACGACCAGGTCAGATGACAAAGAAAGATGTATGTGCAGGGACACGGATGGTACTCTGAGTCCAGATACCTGAGCTAAGGTCCGAGGTTGGGAAGGAAATCTGGAGTCAACATTCAGAATTCCAAACTGAATGCAGGGAAGTGGTGGTCTGAGCATGAGATCCAGGCATCATAGAAACAATCAAAATGCAACTGCGTTTCCTGGGCCTGGGGGTAGCGAAGAAATGGGGCATGTGCACAGTCACAGAACATATCTCTGTGGTTCGTTATCACTGTCATCTCCTTCAGAGCCATAAGGCCCCTGCAAAGACATTCCTATCCTACTTCCAGTCATTTGCAGGAGTCCAGAGGGATTCTCAAGTGGTGGCCACTTAAATAAATGTTAGGACAACCACGAGGCCCAAGTTTCCTCTCTCCAAGCTCCTTTCTGCAGGGTCCCCTGTTGGAACCTCCACTGTCCTTATAATAGAAGCCACACACTTCCATACCACTAGCTTCCCACATGCCGCCAGGCAAGATGCCTTCGGCTGAACACTGCTTGTACCATGTGCCCAGGTCTCTGCATTACACCTACCCCTACCGTTACCCAGTGCTCCCTGACTCTCAGGGCCTTGCCTCTGCAGCTCACACCTTCACAGCTATATCTCTTTGCCTGCGGTGGGCTTTCTCTGTTGGTGGGACCCTGCTCTCCAAGCAGCAGGATGGGCTGGAGAATTAACACCTCTGCCAGCCACTCCAGCAGCTGCCCTCAGGGCACTTGGTCTAAATACCCCAACTTCTTCAAGCTAACTTGAAGGGACATGTTCTACACTGGCCCCCAGAGTTCCTCAGGAGAATTAAGTTCCAGTTTTCCACAGTGGCAACTCATTTAATGCAACCTGTATTAACTACTTTCCCTTACCCATACTACTTCCCTACGTCTCTGCTGGCATTTTGGGGGATACCCTCCCAAATAAATTCTTTGCGCTTAAATGTTTAACTCAGGCTGTGTTTCTGGGTGAACCCAATGTAAGACACCTCCCAGCCTACCTCCCTGTCCTTCCGTGTTGACTCCACATAGCAACCTGAGTGGCTTTGATAATATCAATCAGAGCATAACACTGTTTTGCTCAAAACTTTCCAATGGCTTCTCCTTACATCTAGAATAAAAAGGCAAGACCCACTAGAGAGCTGGAAATGTTCTGTATCTTGATCTGGGTGATGATTATGTGGGCATATACATGTAGAAAAATGCATCAAGTTGTACCCTTAAAATGTGTAACACATAAGGTGTATGTAACTTAAACCTCAATTAAAAAGAAAAAAAAAGAGGAGAAAGAGACAATAGACCCAGGAGGAGACTGGGATTTTCTTCTAGAACAAGCTCAGTTCTAATACCAGATTTTGGCCTAATAGCAGAGCTACTATGGATGTTTTGGCAAAGAAGAAAAAAGCTAAAACTGAAAAAGGAGATCATAATTATTTAGTCATTACAATGAGGAAATGGTAACTTTATGGTAAGGAAAAACCAAATAACCAAAGCTAACATCACCAATACTGGAACAAACCAACACCACGTGCCCACTGATATGATGCACTAAGAAGGACACAGTATCACCTCAGTGATATTTCTGCCAAAAATGTATAACCCAAATATAATTGTGAGAAAACACCAATCAAACACAATTTTAGGTACATTATACCACATAACTGGCCTTTTAATCTTTGAAAATGGCAAGGTAAAAAAAACAAAGAAAGACGGAGGAACTGTTCCAGATTAAAGAGACATGATAATTTAAAGTGGCAAATAATCCTGGGTTGGATTATATATAGACTTGGAAAAATATCTATAAAAAACATTATTATAGTAACCGGAAAACAATGGAGTATGAACTGTCAGTTAGATAATACTCTCACATCAATGCAAAATTTCTTGATTTTGATAACAACTATGGTTAAATGATTTTTCTTAAGAGACACTGAAGTATTTAGGAGCAAATGGGACACACTGTCTCTAAGTTGCTTTGTAATAGTTTAGAAAAACATGCAGAAAGAGAGAAAGCAAATGGGGCAATATATGAATAATTGGTGAACTCAAGGAAAGGTTTGTGAGAACTCCTTATGCTATTCTTGCAACATTTCTGTAAGTTTGAAACCATATCAAAACAAAAAGTTATTCAACAATTCTAAAGGGAAGCATGACAAATTAATAAACAAAACAACATCTGTCTACATATATTTAAAAAAAACATTTGTAAGGAGAGAGATGTGAAGTGTCTGTCCCTTAGCTTGCACCCTTGCCATGGAAGCTGAGAACCAAGGCCAGTTTTGTGAAAGCCTAAGCAAAGAGAACAACCCGTCCTGAATATTCTCCCGGCCTGAACCAGGAAGTGAGAAAGGCACTCTCATGCCAGCATATCTGGACAAGCAGGCAGAACACACCACACAGCTACAGAACTGTGACTCCAGCTTTGGAGATTTCCTGGCTAACTTAATATAACATTACAGAATTCTCTTCGGTAATAATAGTAAAAAAATAAAAACAAAAAGATCAAAAAACCCTGCAACAAGGGACTGGCCTGAGACTCAGACAGGTTCATCCTACATGACAATGTGTCAGAGCACTTAAGGTCATAGCCTTAGAGTTTGTTTGTTCTGGGTTCAAACCTTGACTCCACCACTTACCAGATGGATGGCCTTGGGAAAGTCCTCTTCATCTCCGTGGGCCTCCATTTACTCAACCTTAAACCAAGGTTTTCAATGGTATCTACCTCAGAGGGCTGTTGTGAAAAAAGAAATGAGACAATGAAGGACAGGTACTCAGTACTGTGCCTGGCACATAGAAAGTGGTCAATAAATGAAAACAAAAATGGAAAAAATAATAAAATAATCCTAGGAATCACACGGGCTCAGAAAACTAGTTAAGGGCTGAAAAGCTTCCTAAGAATAACAAGTGTCGAATATTTACTCCATGCCTGGCACATGGAATATTGACCTCATTTAATTTTCACAACCACCCAATGAGATGAGTATTATTCCCACTTTACAGATGAGGAAATTAGACCTAGAATGGTTAAGCTGCTTACTGAAAGTGACCCAGCTAACAAGAGTTGGGTCTACTACAGAGAATTAAGGCAACCCAGTTTGACTCATTCACAAAGAGACAGATGGAGGATGTTGGCACAGCCAAGTATCTGTCCCTGAGGTTGATTACCTGGAAGGTCTTGACCCTTTGGATGGAGATCAAGTGAGTTCCAAAACCAAGGGGCCCCAAATGACTTTTGAAGGAAGCCAACAGAAGCTCTTGTCTAAGATACCCAGCCTGGGTTCTAGAAGCATAGGCCACACCAGTGATGACTCCGAAATGGGTCTGGCTGCGGCAGGAAACGGCACCCTTGGCAGAGATACAACCGCTCTCAACACTGGGCACTGGCAGAGTCCACACTGATTCTGGAGGGCGTCAGCAGCTACGCATCTTCTGGTGGTATCAGCAGGAAACACCGCTGACAAGCTGAAGTCTTAGAGCGGGAATATGGAGTTCCAGTGAGGCAGCGGGACAAGATGCTACTGGCCCAGGGACGCTGCTGGCCAGGGATTCTCCTCACAGGGGGAAAGGAAGCAACCAGAGTGTGGACCTCTTGAGAGGAAGTAGGAGCAGAGCAAGAAGAGATTATTACTTGGGAAGAGGACTGCATTTTTACCCCCAGACAGAAGAGACTGGAGGATCGATTATAGCTTACCTGTCAGAGAAGAATTCCAATGCTCCTATTATGCAGGCTAGACAGTAGGCAATACCTAGATAATTAATTTTCTCATTGCTCCACCACCGAAAGGTTTGGGCTTTGTTTGTCAAATAACAGCCTTCATTTAGATCTTTGCAAACAGCCGAGAATGACTAATGTCCTTACCAGTCTGGGAACATACCAGACCTGGAAGGAACTTTCCTAGGATAGGACTCACCCACAGTGACTCCTGCCTCCACAAAGTGGAAGAAAAAAAAAATCCTACAGACTAAATTTTAAAACAGGACTTTGCTGTTTTTAAGGCCTGCAATACAGCGGGGAAGGAGGAGAATGCTTGCCAGCCAGGGCTCGGGCACCATCACACCAGCTTCTTAACACATGTATTTAAAAGCAGGCTTTCTAATGTACCTGGGTATCCCAAAGACCTACCCTTACACATACAGCCTTCCAGGAACTGCTCTGTGGTCCACAAGGGAGAGAGGCCCAGGGCTGACAAAAACCAAAGGCCGAAAGAGAAAATTGGTAACTTGTATTTGCAAACAGGTCAAATACACGTTTGAAAACAAGGGGAGTCAAGGGTATTCTGAAGAAGCAGGGGAATGTGATACTGAAGATCTGTAAAGTGGTCATGCTGGTGGTCAGAGGAATAAAACAGTAAGGATTATTTCTGTCGGTTTAGTCCTAACAATATGTGATATGAACTCCTGGTTTTGAAGAGGCTGATTTCCTCATCACCTTCCATGATTCTGCACAACCCTGGCACCATGCTTATGTACTATGTGACCTTGGGTAAGTCACTTAACCTCTCTGTGCTTCAGTTTCCTGCCTCATGGGAGTGTTATGAAGATTACATGATTAGTATTTGTAAAGCAGTTAGAACAGTGGCTGGCATGTAGCAAGCACTTAAGAGCATCTGTTAAATAAATATGTGTAGAACTACTGGAGGATTGTGCACCCTGCCAGGGAGCCAATAAATGCCTGCAGAATGAAGAGTGAGCAGCGAAGCTGGGTACAAGTCCCACTACTGTCCAGACTTTCTCCCTCAGCCACTCTGTCTGCCATGGACGGTCCCCCTGCCTTTGGGTCCATTGTTTTGGAGCTGTTTTCCCCGGAAGCTGGCAGCTAGGCAGAGATGAGTGTCCCCTCGCCACCATGATTAAGTGGCACTGCCCTAGAAGGCATTATTAGAGCAACACCCTTTCCTACAAATTTACTAGAAATCTGTCAAGTGGATCCCCGGGGGCCCATCAAGGCACTTCTGGAAGAAAATGATCTACATGTGTCATGATCATCTATATGACGATTTAGGCCTGCTTTACCCCAGCCTGTGACTTTCCTCGCTTCTCAAGCAGTATAAAAATGAACTGTAATCAGGCTGATCTATAGATAGACAGTTCCTGTTTCTGAGCAGGCTGAATGAGGGTGGGTGTGTTTGTGCATTTGCATAAAGCTGATGGATGTAGAGGGCTTTGGTGTTTTGTTTTCCTTTTTTTAAAGAGGGGGTGGGGTATTCTTCCAGAGTGCAGCCAGAGAAGAAGAGACGAAAATAAGAGAGGTGAAAATAGGGAAGAATCACAGCTTTTCCGAATGAAAAAGGAGGGAGCCGATGAACGGTCAAGTTTATCTATGCTCTGTCTGCAAGGAAAGACTGAGCTCGTTTAAAAACAACAACCAGCCAACAGGTGAACGTGAGAGACAGAGGAAGGGGTGTGTGATCTGACTTTCCTGTATATACATTAGGGGAAGATGTAATCGTCTCTGTTTTCTATGTACAAGGATATTTAGATATGCAAATGAGCACAGCTTCTTAATGAGCCAAGGGTGATTACATTGTGGGGAGCCGGCTGCCCTGGCTGAACAATAGGTGAAGGGACACCAGGTGTCTGCAGAAGAGGGGGATGGATTATTCGAGCAAGGCCCCACCCCTCTCCTGCCCCTGTCTCAATGCCACAGACCTTTCCGCAAATGGAAATGTTGGGCCAGGTCCTTCCTTTTGTTCCTTCCACCTCCCAGATTCTAGATCTAGTAAGGTAAGAAGTAGGAAATCAGGTCAGACCTGGGTCTCATCAGAGAACTGCCCCAGAGGCTACTGAACTTCAAGAGAGCCTAGAGGGTGGGTGGGCGGCTGGTGAGACAGGCAGCTCCTTCAGCTGGGAAGGACCACCTGGCAGGTGAGGTGAAATTAGGGCGGGAGAATTCAGACCCTGTAGAGTGGACAGGTCACTTTGTGTCTCTCTGGGCAGCATGTGGGTAGAAGATGGTGACTGGGCATCTGCATGAAATCAAGAGCAAAAGAGTCTGCTTTGGATTTCTAGGGAGAGATGCTCAGTATTGTTGAAAAGGGTGTGGAGGGACTTTGTACAGACCTGGGTTTCTTGAGCCAGATCCTTGGGACCTCTTTTATTCATGAACCCTGGCTTAACTAGGTGCATGGCTAACCTTCCCCTACTGATAAGACACAGGACTTGGCCTGTCACCTATTTCTCTCCTGACAACCACTTGAGGGTTACCTTGTGTAGAAGCAATTACCGAACAATCTTATGAAAAACATTTTTTTGCTCAAGCAGATGCCCAGCCTGGACATCCAGGGTCTGGAGGAGGGGTACAGACCCAGCCAGCTCCAACAGGACCTGCATTGCATTTTCTGAACTGCTGTTTTGTGAACAACAGAACAGGATACTGTCATTTCCTATCAGCCTCCCAGGCTCTGTGACAATCAAATAAAAAAAGCATGGGCTTTTCTGGCAAGGTGAGATGTCTCTGCCTGAACTCTCATAGGCTCCCACAGAAGGCTTGAAACTGTCTTAAAACATCTACGTCTTTGTTAAGGCCCCCCAAATCCACCATATCTGCCATGTGCCTAGAGCACTCCAGGATAAGGACATGTCCCTAACCTTCTATTAAGGGCATTAGACTTTGCACCATGTCACTATAACATCACTCAACCGTCTCTATAAATATGGATGGTATGCTAACAAGACTTATTGCTAATTGAATGGCAGCAGAGTACAGGCTTGTGTGCTGAACACATTCACAGAGAACGGTACTGGAAAACAGAAAAGGTAATTAGAGTTTAATAAATGGTAATTTGCTTCTTGCTGCTGTGTGAGCCTGGGGTTGGGAAGGGATGAAACAGAGGGGGCCCTTCCAGAAAATGAAATGGAGATAGGGGGTCTGCCATGACAGCTTTATTTGGATTCTAACATTGCCCAGGATTGAAGTTAATTCTCATTTACCTATAGATCCTCTTCTTTGAAAATATCCCCTGTGGAACATGAGCAGAGGAAACAATTACATCAGAAATATTTATCACTGGGACCAAATTTGAACTAGAGTCACAGAACAAAGAGGCCAGGTCTCCAGAGATAAAGTGAAGCTGAGAATGAAGACAAATACCTAGATCATTCAGGAGGAAAACAAAAAAATCATCAGTTTCGCTTGACTAGGTGTCTGAATTATCTGAATAATGTTTCCCACCCTCTTTTTGGTCTGGTGATAAAGACTTGTCAATAGATCCAGTAGCAAAGGATGAAATTGTGAGTATGTGGAAAGGGGACAGGAAGGCTGGTTAAGCCTGAATCCCCATGGCCTCTCAAGGGATGGTGGGCAGAGGCTGGCCCAGCCAGGAGCTGGGGGTTCCTTGGAACTGGTGGCAAGAAAGAAAATGAAGCTAAAAACCACATAGAAAACCAAGGTCCTACAAACAAGAAATGCAGCCTAAAGAAACTGAATTTGGTGTGTGAGACCAGGAAGCTGGAAGAGCAAGAAAAACAGAATCAAGAACCATGTGCCTGTGTGTGTGTGTGTGTGTGTGTGTGTGTGTGTGTGTGTGTGTGTATGTATGTATGTAAGAATAGAAAAAAATTGCCTACACCAAGGAGTCCCAAACTTGGCTGCATAACTCATTCACCTGTTGAGCTTCTAAATAGAGATTCTTGGGCTCCACTGGTAGACCAAAGAGTAGAATTTCCTGGGGCAAGGGTGGCCCGCAGGTGTGCAAGTGGAAGGTGTGATGTTATTCAACAGGACCTGGAAGCCTCTCCTTTTCAAAGACAGCTGCTTTATATAAAAGATCGCATGATCCATCATTTGAGATTCATTCATTGCCCACTTGTACGTTCATTTGTCAAACACAAATTTCCCTTGGAAGGCAACATTAGTGTCTAAGCTTGCTATAGAAATTAATAAATAGCTAATTGTGGTGGACTTAAAAATTCCACAAATTATTTATACTCCTCCCTTCTAGAGGTGGAACTTGATTTCCTTCTCCTCAAGTATAGGTTGGACTTAGTGACTCACTTCTAACAAACAGAATATAGCAGAAGTGATGGTGTGTGACTTCTAAGAACCAGGTCATAAAGGGCACTGCAGCTTCCCTGCCTTGTCAATGGGTTTCAGTCCTGGGAAATTTCACTATGGATTCAGTGAGACCAAGGAATGACAATGGAACATTCCTGGGATAAAAGGGTTTATTACCCGGCTTGTTCTCCTGGTGATAAATCGAGCACTAGAATTACATCTGCACCCAGCAGTCTGCAGGTCTGTAATCCTTCATCTCTGCCTCCGCCCAGAGCACTGGGCAGAGCTCTTTTTATAGTGACTCAGTCAATAATAGCTTATTGCCTATGGGTGTGGAAACAGTAGGCTAGCGGCAGGCCAGGTCCCATCCCACAGCAATTTGTCATTGACTGAAAGCTGCCTCAGTAGGGTACCCCAGTAACTTCAGTAGGTGAGACTACTCCCATTCTGCCAAAGGCAATCCTCTGGAGAGGTGAGTAGCTATGTCATTAGCAGCCAAAAAGCATAGCAGTTAGGGGAGGGAGCTTCTATCCAGGAAAAGGGGCTAACAGTGTCTACTACATTTAACTTTGAAAACTTTGATTTCACCACCTATAAAATGGAGTGTCTTGCCTGGGGGTTTCAGCCCCAGGCAAGTTCTTTATGGGTTCAACAAGACTGAGAAATGACAACGGAACATTTTTGGGGTAAAAGCATTCTTACCCAGCTTTATTCTTACGGCAGTAGGTTGAGCACCAAAATCACATCTGCATCCAGCAGTCTGCAGGTCCATAATCCACCTTCATCTCTGCCTCTGGCCAGAGTACTGCGCAGAGCTCTTTATATAGTGACTCAGTCAATAATAGTTCATTGCTAATGGGTGTGGAAACAGTAGCCTTGCAGTAGGCCAATTACATCATCAAGTAGTTTAGGTTCAGGTGAGGATCCTGGCCATCTCCATTTTCCCCACATGGAGCTAATAATAGTAACTATTTCATAGGGTTACTATGAAGCTTAAAATAGGTTAATGTTTGTGAAGCCTGCCTGTGGAAAAAGTGAAGGTTCCTATGGCCAGGATCCTCACCTGAATCTAAACTACTTGATAATGTAACTGGCTTGCTGCTAGGCTACTGCTTCCACCCCCTAGCCAATAAGCTATTATTGACTGAGTCACTATATAAGAGCTCTGCCCAGTACTCTGGGCAGAGGTAGAGACGAAGGAGGATTATAGACCTGCAGACTGTTGGGTACAGACATAATTCTAGTGCGTGACCTACTGCTAGGAGAACAAGCCAGGTAATAAACCCTTCTACCCCAAGAACATTCCGTTGTCATTCCTTGGTCTCACTGAATCCATAGTGAACTTGCCTGGGACCAAAACCCATTGGCAAGACAACTGGCAACATTGGCAGGATTCATTGTTGACCGAGGAAAAGAACAGGCTGCCCTTATGGGAGGGGTGCTTCAGCGGGCTGCCCCTATGAGTGGGAAGACAGTGGATTGTCCCCCAGTGGGTATGTGGTCTGAGGTGGCTTGCCTCCTAGAGGGCTGGGCCCCACCCCAGGACTGGAGGCAAGTGGAGGTGATACCTGAGGCAGTAGGGGTGGCTCTTGGTATAGTAAGTAGGTCTTTTGAGAGACAGAGTGCCCAGGAGGCAGCAGGGACTGTGGGTTGTCTGCTTCTCACAGTATTAAAAAAGCCTACAGATGAGAAGAACATGATCCTGAAAGAGATACAAGAAATGGCAACACAGACCATGAGCTGTGAACCGCTCTGGATTAATTGAAGACTGAAATGGCATTGATATGAGAGGAGGCAGCACAAGAATGCCAACTGTGAGGTTTCACTGAGGAGGTAAAAAATTTGTTGGTGACTGAAATGGCATCACTATGAGGTACTGTGCAAGAGGTAAAGGCCATGAAGGAAAAGGATGGACCCCTGCAAAAACCAGAAGAGGCAGTATGAGAATGTGAGTTGCAAGGTCCAGTGAAGGAGGTGAAAGATTCCTTATAGAATGAGACAGCAGCACTGCCAGGTGCTCTGAAGGAGGCAAAGGCCATGGAGGAAAAGGATGTACTTCTGAGGGACGCATAGGAAGAGGCAGCACGAGAATGCCAGCTGCAAGGTATTGAGGTGAAGTTAAGAGAGATATTGAAGACTGAGCTGGCATTGCTGCGAGGCACTGTAGAAAAGGTAAAGGATGTAGCAGAGGAGGCACTTGGGGGAGGGGACAGAAAGGTGCCATCAGCCCTGAAATGGAGGAGCTGGGGAAGGACGAAGGGGTGGTGCTGGAGGCACCAACCCCTCTCGTATTGAAAGCACTCCCAGTGGTTGTAAAGAAAATAAAGACACAGCAACTGAGGGTTCTTCTGGGAGAGGTGCAGCACCCCGCCAGGTCGTGGAGCACTCTATGGTCCGCCCCATACTCAGGCTGAGCTGGTGATTTGGGCTCCCGGTTTCGGGAGAAGCGCTCAGAGTCAATATGAGCTTGGCTCCTGCGCCTGTGGGACTTAGGGGTGGATGGAATTGTTCTGTCGGGATCAGAGATGGGAAAGCTGTCTTCACTGACAGTGCAGCCTGCCTTGAGGCAGTGATTACAAAATGCACATCAGACCCCAGGGAGTCACACCCTCCTCGATTGGCTATGGCTGCACTTCATGCAGTGGAGCCCAATCAGTGTGATCTACCATCCTCCCCTGCTAGATGACAGATATATGCTGAGCTCAACAGCTGTTATGGGAGCTAGGCATAAAAAATGCCATCTATAGCCCAGAGAAGTATGGCCCAGACGAGGAGCCTTTTACTGCAGGGATGAGAAATGTTGTGCTTCAAACAGGTCCCACATCCCTCTTTGGGCCTCTAGTGGCCATTCTTGCCCCTCACTTGCAGAAATAAGTGAGGTTACCCTTACAGTAGCCAACTTAGGAGAGGCTGAAGTAATGAGAACATGGAAAGAGATAAGGTCTTCTACTCAGAGCAAGAATTTAAAGGACCCATGAAGGTTATGAGGACCCAGATGTGCATTGATTTAATATGGACAGGAGCATACAGAAGGAAATTAGGTGGGAAGTCAGACAGAATCTTACTGGAGCTGTGGCAACAACTGAAACGAGCAGCAGTTCCAGCCATTAAGAGTAAAGAGGCAGAGGCCAGAGACAGAACCATAAGTCTGGCCTGTGCGTTTGCAAGACTTCCTGCTGGAGGGTAAACCAACCTCACTTGAACCCACACAGGAAGATGATTGGGGAACACGGTTTGATTGAGGGGAAGGTCAAGGTACCTGCCCTGAGGGACCACGGAGAGACTGGAGGCCACATATTGAAATATCTATCCATTGATCCCCAGTGAACATACAATGTGTCCTGGCTCTGGTGGACACAGGGGCTGAATGTTCACTGAATTATGGAAACCCTGAGTGGTTTCCTGGGACTCCCACTATTATAGATGGATACAGGGGTAAGGCTATCAGAGTGAAACAAGCCCAAATCCCTTTGGCAATAGGGCATCTACCCCCAAAGGAATATACTGTGTATATCTCTCCTATCCCCAGATATATGTTGGGGATTGATATCCTGCAGGGTCTATGGCTGCAGACCACTGCAGGTGAGTTCAGACTGAGAATATGTGTGGTGAAGGCAGTTCTGAGGGGACATGCTAGGCACCCGCCCATAGCTTTGCCTGTGCCTCAGCGGGTGACTAATACCAAACAATACAAATTGTCTGAAGAGCATAAAGAAATTGGATAAACCCTCCATGAACTGGAGAAAGTGGGTATTATAAAGCCCACCCATAGTCCTTTCAATTCCCCAGTGTGGCCAGTAAAAAAGCCGGATGGCTCCTGGCGCATGACTGTGGATTACAGAGAATTGAACAAAGTCATTCCCCCTATGCATGCTGCCATCCTCTCTATTGCAGACCTGATGGATACCCTCAGCCATGAACTAGGAACATACCATTATGTGGTAGATCTTGCTAATGCCTTCTTTTCCATTGACATTGAGCAGGAGTCAGGAACAGTTTGCCTTCACGTGGGAAGGACGGCAATGGACTTTCATCATCCTTCCACAGGGATACCCCCACAACCCCATCATCTGTCATGGACTTGTAGACCAGGACTTGGCAGCATGAGAGAAAGCACCAATGGTGTGGCTGTACCATTATATTGATGAAACTATGCTCATATCTGATTCTTTTTCAGATCTAGAAGGTGCATCACCTAGATTGCTGCAACATCTACAGGAGAAAGGATGGGCCGTGAACAGTACCAAGGTTCAGGGACCTGGTTTGTCAGTCAAGTTCTTGGGGGTTGTCTGGTTGGGTAAGACTAAAGTCATACCAGAAGCAGTCATAAAGTACAGGCCTTTCCTACCCCTACAACTACAGCATTGTTACAGGAATTTTTGGGTCTTCTAGGCTACTGCAGAGTGTTTATCCTACATTTGGCACAAATTCTGAAGCCGTTATACCAGTTGGTATGAAAGGGCATCAGGTGGGACTGGGATGAGACATGTGCATCTGCCTTTACTACAGCAAAACGGGCAGTCAAGGCCATGCAGGCCATGAGTGTGATAGACCCATCAAGGCCCTGTGAGCTGGACGTTCATGTGACTGAAGACCGTTATGGCTGGGGTCTCTGGCAGCAGCTTGAACAACCTCGCCAACCCATTGGATTCTGGTCACAACTCTGGAAAGGGGCAGAGTTATGATACACTTTGATAGAAAAACAATTGGCTGCCAAGGTATGGAAGCAACCTAAGTGTCCATCAGTAGATGAATGGATAAAGAAGATGTGGGACATATACACAATGGAATACTATTCAGCCATAAGAAAGAAACAAATCCAACCATTTGCAACAACATGGATGGAGCTGGAGGATATTATGCTCAGTGAAATAAGCCAGGCAGAGAAAGACAAGTGCCAGATGATTTCCCTCATTTGTGGAGTATTACAATGAAGTAAAGCTGAAGGAACAAAACAGCAGCAGACTCACAGACTCCAAGAATGGACTAGTGGTTACCAAAGCAGAGGGCGGGTGGAGAGGGAGGGACTGGAGGGAGGAAGAAGGGGATTGTGGGGTATTATGTTTAGCACACCTGGTGTGGGGGATCACGAGGAAAACAGTGTAGCACAGAGAAGGCAAACAGTGACTCTGTGGCATCTTACTACACTGATGGACAGTGACTGCATTGGGGTATGGGTGGGGACTTGATAATATGGGTAAATGTAGTAACCACATTGTTTTTTCATGTGAAACCTTCATAAGAGTGTATATCAATAATACCTTAATAAAGAATTTAAAAATAAAATAAAATGTGGAAATAACTTAAAAAAATAAAAATAATAAAAATAAAATAGTGCTTTAAAGTAAAAAACAATTGGCTGCCATGTATCATGCCTTGCTGGCTACAGAACCCATCACTGGAATGGCCCCAGTAAAGATAATAACCACCTATTCCATCATGGGGTGGGTACAAGACTGGACCCAAAAGCCAAGGAGTGGTGTGGCACAAAGGCGTACATTGGCCAAGTAGGGTGCGTACTTACAGTAGCATAGTGCCCTCTCTAGTAGCCCCTGAGTGAAGAACTTCAACACTTATTGGGGCCGGTGACATATACTAGTGAAAAGCAGGAAGATCTTGCCTTTGAACCATTAGTAGCAGAGAGTCCCTATCAGGAGGGAAGAACCCCTGTACCTGAAGATGCATGGTACACAGATGGCTCCAGCCATGGGCAGCCCCCAAAATGGAGGGCCATAGCTTTCCATCCTAAGACTGAGACAATATGGATGGAAGATGGTGAGGGGAAGAGCAGCCAATGGGCAAAGTTGCAGGCAGTATGGCTTGTGATCAGCCAGGAGCCCTCCCCAATAGCTGTCTGCACTGACAGCTGGGGCACCTATCAGGGCTTGACCCTGTGGCTATGGACATAGTACCATGCCAACTGGCTGGTTGATCACTGACCTCTTTGGGGGCAAGAATTATAGCAAGACTTATGGGTCTGTGGTCAGACTAAAACAGTTACAGTATATCATGTGACAGGTCATTTGCTACTGGCATCCCCAGGAAATGATGGGCAGATGAATTGGCCCATGTACATTGGCTAGAATGAAAACCTGCCTCTAATGTAGCCCAATGGTTACATCAGCATTTGTTGCATGTGGGGCAAAAGACAATGTAGGCTGTAGCTCATCCGTGGGGCTTGCTGTTGACCTTTGAAGAGGTCAGCAGAGCCCAGCAGGCATGTATTGTATGCTCTAAAAGGGACTTACACCAAATTCCACAGCAACATTGGACAATAGCTAAGGGGCCAATACCCCTCGTCAGGTGGCAGATAGAGTATATTGGGCCTCTACCTGTGTCAGAAGGATATCAGTATGCCATGACTTGTGTAGGCACAGCTACTGGACTTCTGGTTGCTTTTCCTACACATTGTGCAGACCAACAGATGACCAAAAGAGGCCTGGAGCGTCTCTTTGCAGCCTATGGCCGACCATAGGTAATTGAGAGTGATCAGGGCACCCATTTTACTGGACATGCACTACAAGAATGGGTGCAACAGTTGGGAATCACATGAAAGTTTCATATGTCATACAGTCCTACCACGGCAGACATGATAGAGAAGTACAATGGTTTATTAACATCTGGACTGAAGTCAGACACCAATGGTCTGCGGGGATGGCCAGTCTGCTTATGGACAGTGCTATGGCATTTGAACAAGAAGCCCCAAAAGGGAGCCCTGAGCTCTGTAGACATGCTAACGCATATTGCTGTCTCCCCTATATAATTGCAACTGCAAACCAAGGAAGAATAGTTGAAGCTGAGGTTTGGCCACCAGAATAATATCTTGCTGCCAGCACCAACTGCACTGAACCCTGGAGACTCCATTGAGTGGACATGGCCTTGGACCTTTCGACACATGGACCAACAATGGGTGGCTCTCCTGGCACGTTGGGGGCAAGGCCTGGAAGCTGGCCTCCTGTGTATTCCTGGAGTAACAGCAGAGTGGCCCCCAACGATCACAGTAGTATATCCTGAATGGCCAGAAGGTAGGAGCATCTTACCGGGAGTTTTGTTTTATGATTATGGCCAGTGCATGCACCTCCAGTAGCACTATACATAGACCCCTCAGTAACCCCCATGGGGAGAGGAGTAAAGGTATGCTATGCTAAACCTGGATGGGACCCCTTCCTGCTACAGTCCTATCACAGGACCACTCTCTTTCATGCATCCTACCTGTTGGACAAGATGTGCCTATGTTGGTGTCATTAAAACATGTGTCTTGTTGCCCCTAAAGTCTTTGTGGATTGAGCACACACCCTAGCAAAAAAAATGCTACTCGCTGGAGTGCATGGAGCTCCTTATCTGTACCACTGCTAAGTGTGTGTCATAAACTCATCTGAGTAGAACTGGTTTTAAATATAGCTTAAATAACCTCCTCAGGCTTGAGGATTATTATAATTTTTGTTACCTGTAGCAAAATTTTGTTGTATCTTAATTTTTGTTATTATCTCTATGTTGTTTTTATCTTCTGTTGCTATTGTGGAATCTGGTTACAATGCTCCAGTTTTCTCACACAGGGACCTTTGCAGAAGATTGAGAGCATGTAGATTGTGAGGCGAGAATCCTGGAGGAGTGTGGATAAAGTGAAGGTTCCTGTGGCCAGGATCCTCACCTGAACCTGAACTACTTGATGATGCAACTGGCCTGCTGCTAGGCTACTGCTTCTACACCTGTAGGCAATAAGCTATTATTGACTTAGTCACTATATAAAGAGCTCTGCCCAGTGCTCTGGGCGGAGGCAGAGATGAAGGAGGATTACAGACCTGCAGACTGCTGGGTGCAGACGTAATTCTAGTGCTCGATTTATCGCCAGGAGAACAAGCCGGGTAATAAACCCTTTCATCCCAAGAACGTTCCATTGTCATTCCTCGGTCTCACTGAATCCATAGTGAACTTCCCTGGGGCTGAAACCCACTGGCAAGACAGCATTGTTTCAATAAATCAAATGCATCAGAATCCTGGCCCCAGCTCTGCTTGAGGGAACCTAACCTAATTTGGGTATTAAGAATGTCCGTTAAGTAATTTGTCCAAAGACACACAGCCAGTATTTGCACCCAGGCTGACTGAATCCAGAGTCCACGGTCTTATCAATGCCTCTGGTATAGCAACTAATACCAGTAGGTATCAAATTCTAGATTCCTATTCCACCATGAGACAAGTGGAGTTTGGTTCAATTTGGCTTTTTGGAGGTCCTACTCCTGCTCACACACCTCACAAATAATACCACAGAAAAGCTACCCCCCCACTGCACGGTCTTCCTCCCTTACCTCTCACCCTTACCAATCTGATCCAGATCCTCACCCTTGCCATTAGTTTTAGCCTCCATCCTTGAAAAGGAGTTAAACTTTCCCTCCTGTAGTGGATTGAATTGTGTTTCTCCCAAAAAAGGTTATGTCCAAGTCCTAACCTCTGGCACCTGTGCGTGTGATCTCACTTAGAAATGGAGTCTTTGCTGATATGATTAAGGTAAGGATCTCAGGATAAGATCACCCTGGATTTGGGTGGCCCTAAATCCAAAAACTCATGTCCTTTTAAGAGAAAGAAGGGAGAGAGTTAAAGCAAAGAGACACCATGTGAAGACAGAGGTAGTGACTAGACTGATGCTTGGAGAGAGGCACAGAACAGATTCTCCCTGAGAACATCCAGAAGGAATCAGCCCTGTGGTCACATTGATTTTGGACTTTTGGCCTCCAGAACTAGGAGTGAATACATTTCTGTTGTTTTAAGCCTCCCAGTTGTGTTACTTTGTTACGGCAACTGCAGGAAACGAATACACCTCCTGTTCAGAAGCTCCCGTTCATCTCAGCAGCACAGTGAGGAAGGGGAATTGTAAAGGCCCATAGTTTACTAAGCATACCTTTATCTCACTTGGGTCTAGCCACAACCTTTCAATGCTCTGCTGTTTCAAAGGTAAGGTAGTGTTATTATCATTCCTATTTTTTTTAACAGCTGAAGTTTAAGTGATTTGCCCAAGGTACCCCAAGTGGATGGCACAGACCCCAGAATTTGGGTCTCTAGATTCCAAATCCCGACCTCTATTCCACAAGAGGAGACTGGCAGGAATACAAGGACACTGGTTAAGTCTCCCTGTTCACTGTCTACAACCCCTCACTTTGAAATACTTAGGTGAGTCAGGCAGCGGGAGGTGGGTTCAAGCTTACCAGCTTTCTGCCCTGCTCAAATTACAAGAGACCTTTGATAGTATATAATATCTCCCATAAACTGCAGCACAACGTCTAACTTAAGTATTTAAGTGACCCCTTCAGATCCTTAATGATGCTATAAATGCAATCCTGGTGTGATTTATAAAGCTATTAAAATAAATGTTTCCACTGAAATAAACATTGCTACCTCTCAGCATATGTTTGCTTGCATAACATATGCACAAACTTACCTGAATGTGCAAAACCTGAAGCAATGATGACAAAGGTGAAGATAGGTGCTGTGTACAGATGAATTGGGCGCATGCATGTCTGAAGGGCATCCTCTAAGAAGTGGTGGTCTTTTGGTCTTGAAGCCCTCACCTTGCTTCTCAGGTTGGAGAAATGCCTCCATGGCTTGATGCCCAGCCGCCACGCCATCCATGACTTTCATATTATACACAAAAAAGCACTTCTTAAAATGCTCTCCCCAACCTTTCTGCATGATTCAGCTCACACGGAGTGCCCCACTTGGGTCTTCACCATTTTTCATGTCACCGAAATCTCTGCAGGGCTTTGGACCATGGGAGGTTTTGGAGCAGGGGAAGTGCATGATCAGATTTGTTAATCACATCTTTGAAGCATGAACTTTTGGGGCTCTATTGAAGGAGGCATGAACCCAGGGCCTGGATTTAATTCATCTTCAGTGTCCCAGCTCTTTGATCTGCTACATTTGTTCATTTGCGAGAGAGAATATTTAGGAAGAAATTGCATAGGTTTGGGGTGATGCCCAGGGGTCACAGGACTCAATAAAAGAGCAACAGAAAAGAGTTTGCACCTGCCCCTCTTGTTCACTGCTATACCCTCCATGTCTACCTTGGGTGCCTGGCACACAGAACATGCTGGAAATAAGTGTAGAAAGAAGGGAAACAGACAGGAAAAGAAGAGGAAGAGAAAAAGAATTCTAAATAATCTAGGTCACTAGGGAACCGGACTTCAAGTCCCAGTTCACTACTTTCTAGCTGTGTGACTTTAGGAAAATCTGTTAATTTCTCTGAGTCTCCATTTCCTCAGTTTGAACCAAGAACAATAATATTTTCCTATTAGGAGTCTTACACAATATAACTGATATAAAAATATCTAGAATGGTGGCTGGCACAGATGAGGTGCTCCATTCCATAAATGTTTAAGAAAGAAAGAAGGAAGGAAGAAAAGAGAGAAAGAGAGAAAGAAATTCTGGTTGTTTCCCCTGTACATGAATGGCCCTGAGTTTGGGCGCACTGAGTACAGTTCACGGAGCCAAGCCTCCCGAGACGCATCAGTGGAGGACTGTCTGCCTCCGTATTTATGCACCAAGTTTTCAGCATTTACCATCCACACTCAGGGGATTCATTCCTTGAGAAGTGCAGCCAGTCAGACAACACAGATAACAGCAGCTAAAGTCTGCTTTATCTTAGCCCACTGTAATTTTTAGCCCGTCGACAGCCCTTCAACCTTTAACAGTAAGAGGAAGAACGGTGCGACTGAAAGCTTCCAATCAAAGGCAGCAGCAATAATTTACAAGTGACTGTGCAGGCAGGTCAAGTTAGAGGTGGGCAGAAGGAAGGAGGGCAGCTAGCCCCAACTCTTTGTGCCAACTGTGGAAAAGGTCTGGTCAGACTGTGCACCATGAGCCTGCTTAGATTTTAGACAAATGGGTTATAAGTTTTACAATTTAGAAAACAAAAGTTTAAGAGCTTACTTTTTTTCTTTTGTACCCCACACCTTTGGAACCTTTACAACTGTGTTTCCAGGGATGTAAAATGTTTCAGCTGCTGAGGCGAACAGTTTGGGGGTTCCTCAAAAAGTTAAATATAAGATTGCTATATGACTTAGCAATTCCACTCCTAGGTATATACTTAAAAGAACTGAAAACAGATACTCAAACAAGTACATATACACGCATGTTCATAGCAGCACTATTCTCAATGGCCAAAAGATGGAAACAGCCCAAACGTCCATCACCAGATGAACGAATAAACAAATGGTGGTATATCCATACACGGAATATTATGCAGCCACAGAAAGGAAGGAAGCGCTGATCTATGCTACAACATGGATGAACCTCAAAGACATACCGAGAGAAGCCAAATACAAAAGATAACATATTGTATGATTCTACTTACATGAAATCATATAAAATGAGCTGAAATATCCAGAATAGGCAAATCTATAGAGACAGAACAAGGACTGGTGGTTACCAGGGACTAGGGGGAGAGGCTGATGGGGAGAAACTGCTTAATGGGAAGGGGTTTTACTTTGGCATCACGGAAATGTTTTGGAGCTAGACAGCTCTTCGCACTGCATGGTGAATGTACTAAATGCTACTGAATGATTCACTTTCAAATGGTTAGTTTTACATTATGTGAATTTAACCTCAATAAATTATTTTTAAATTGTATTAATTAATGTAATTATTCTAATAGATATACATGATAAGGAAAATTCCAATCTCATAGATGCATAGAAATGAAAGATAGGTCTCCCTTTCACTACTGACCTTCAGTTTTCCCCACAGGCAATTACTAGACATTTTTGTGTGTGTGTCCTTTCAGAGAGATTTTAAGCCTATGCAAATAAATAAATAAATAGCTGCACATTAGACACACTGTTCTGTGGTAGAGCATGTTTTAAAAATACAATTCCATGGGCCCCAGGTCCACTTAATCAGAATTTGCAGGGATGAGCCCAGGAATCTGTTTTGGCAAAACTCCGCAGAAGCCGTGAACTTGCAGGTGGCTGGTGGGGATGGGCTGGCCCAGCCGGTAGCTCCCCTGCCATTCCTGAGCACCCAGGCCTCCTGCCTCCAGCTTCATTGGCCTCCTGGGGTCTTCTCAGAGCTGGGCCCTCATAGGTCCCTTGACCCTAAGTTGTCCCCAAATACTCCTCTGTGCATCTCCCTCAGACCACCTCCTGCCCAGCCAAGGATTTGGCTCCAAGGGGTTCCGACCACTGAGGCCTGCTAAACCCAAACGTCCTCAAGGCCAAGCCTAACCCTGCTCGTTGGCTTCTCTCAGAGCCTTCTCAAAGTTCAGGTTCTTAGAGTCTAAATCTCTAGAACCTGAAGGAATTCTCACCTTGACTCTGTTGCTTCCCAATAGCTATGAGTCCATCTCACAAAAGACTGACCGACAAATCGGAATGTTAATGTATTTCAAAAATATCTGCCCTTCTTTGAGCCCCTACTGTGCGCCAGGTACTGGATTAGGCATTTCTTACAACAGCTCTCTCAGGGAAAATCTTATTAAACCCCATTTTGCCAATGAGTTGGGAGCCAGGCTGACTCTAAATTCCATACTCTTTCCTCTCCCACATTACCACACAGTCCCAAACCTGTCAGTCATGATGGGAAGTGGACCTTGTCAGGAAGAGGAATAAATGCATCTGCGTCCAGGACATCTCTTCCTGCTAACACATCACTGAGAAATACATTATAATCTGAACACAAGCACAGAACGAGAGTCAAGGTAATGGAGGAGCCCTGGAGGCGTTGTCCACAAAGCTGTGGCCACAGTAACTTTGACCACCCAACAGAACTCTCCTCTCCGGTGACCTGGATGAATATTGGCAACACAGTGACCCTTCCCCTTGCAGGGTGCCTGGTAAACCCTGGCAGATTTGTTTTGTGCCTGCTCCATTAAGTTACTGACCAGTACAATCAGTGGGGAAAGCAGGCATTGGAATTCACAAACTTAGGTTCAAATCCTAGCTCCTCCATTTATTAGCCATGTGACTTCAGACTTTAGACACATCAGTTCTGCTCTGTGCTCCCAGAATGAATGTATGTAAAACTCACAGCCCGCAGCCCAGTTCTGGCTGTCCCCTTCCCTCTTGCAGACACAGCATTTCTCTAAGTTCTTTTCTTTTGTCACATTCCAGTCCTGAGGGCTGTCTCCGGTCATGCTTATGGGACTTGGGTAATTCTTAATCTTACCCCTCCTGGCCCTTGCTCCCCTTTGCCCTCAATCCAGGCATATGATCAGGTCCTGGCCCAGACACAGAGCAGATATAAAAAGGACATTGTATCTGAGACCGGGAGCCCAGAGCTCCTTGGGGGTGGATTTCTACCTCCCATGGCTCACTAATCAGGCTCTGGGAGTCACATGGTCCGTCTGACCCCAGGCCCATATGGCCTCCCAACTCACTGCAGACTGGGCAGACTCCTTGGGGCAAAGCAGCTTCCCACTGCCTGACTCCTGGTCAGCCTCACGTAGGTGTACCTTGCTCCAACTGAGAACCATGTGTATGAAAGCTTGGATAGTCTATGAATTCATAAATCAAACCCTCTTTTGCTCCTAATGATTATCCTTATTTCAGGGGAACTTTATCCTTGGCTTATATTCACCAGACCATGTCTCCTTAAGTTGTGGGGCAGAACTAATATCTATTGAATGTTTACAACTTGCTAAATGGATTATACATGAGTTGTTTCATTTCATCCTCATAACAGTCTTGGGAGGTTGGTTCTGTTTCTATCCCAGTCCAAAGACAATAACCATAACATTTATATAGCATTATGTAGTAGGCATCATTCTCTGGGCTTCACATTTATTGACTCATTCTATCATTCCCGCAGTCCTATAGTGCAGATACTCCAGTCCACTCCCTTTCCTGAGTCTCAGAGAGGTCGAGCAAGTGGCCCAGGTCACACCGCCAGCAATGAGAGAGGCTGCAATTCAATTCTGGGCAGTCTGGTTCTCCAGGCTCCTGACCACTCTGCAGGTTCCACATGTAATTTCAGCAGCCCACAGACACCATCACAAATCAATAAGGTGTGAGCCAGATGCAGCCCGGCTCAGCCACACAGCTTCTGGAGCTGCTGAAGGACAGACCACATTGATTGATTTCTTGGCTGGGTCTTTAAATGTCAGCGTGTGTGTGACCACCTCGGACTCTGGGCATAGGAGTAAAATGCAGAAGGAAAGGGCATTCTAATGCGTGGGACGAGAGGGACACTGAACAGAAGAGCTCTGGCCTGGAACGCACATGCGAGCGGCCAGGTGGGCTTCCTGGGCACTGAGGAAGGGCCCCTTGTAGGCAGTGAGGGATGGGGGTGGAGGGTGAGAGCTGTGCCCTGGACCCTGAGGTCCAGGGAAGCCATTGATGGCATGACACCAACCTGGGCATGCTGGATCTTAACCTGATTTAGCTCCTTTATCCGTATTGATTGGTCACTGTTAGGAACTGATTGTTTAGACCAGGCTGGCCACTTGAGCACAGCTCATCATCACAGATGCGCAGTGGAAAGGCAAAGACAGCTTGCTCTCCCTCCCAGCCCCCAGAGGTCACCCATACCCCCTCCTGTCTCCAGGCCTTGCTGCGTCTGCTGGTCCAACATTGACAATAGCCTTGCCCCACATTTCACTGAAGGAAATCCCTCTCGTTTGCTTAGCATAAATGATTCTGACTCTGTATAGCCTTTCCTGACTCCCAGCCACATTTAATCGCTGGGCTGTTTTTTTTTTTTTTTAATGTTCATCTGGCATTGGTTTGAAGATCTATTTGATCTTTCATTTCCTTTTGTCTTCTATTACAGTTTTCTGAACGCCTGCTTCTTCCATCACACCACAGAGCCTGCAGAGAGCAGGACTTCAAATGATGGGTCTGCCATGTCTTGGCTGTAAGATTTTTGGCAAGACACTTAATCTTTCCAGACCTCAGCTTCCCTTGATTCCCAAACCCTAAAACCAGGATGCAGTATCAGAATTGTATTGAGAGGTGATCCCGGGAAGTACCAGAAAACCGTGAGGAAGTGAGACAGAGAAAGGAATGAACCTCAAACAGGGCACATGATCAAGGGAGCTACCACAGTAGGAGGCTGGGACTCAGTCCTGCCGGGCAGCTCTGGGAGACAGTGTAGCATATAGGTCCCCTTGGCTGACCCTTGCAATCACCTGGGAGCTTTAAAAAAATACAGATACCTGGGTCTCACCCACAGAGATCTGGATTTAATTAGTCTGGGATGTGGCCTGGACATCAAAAAAAAGTTTTAATGGTCCTCAGGTGACCTAATATGCAGCAAAGTTTGAGATCCCTGGTGTAGAATACATCTCAGACCTGTCTCAGCTGAGAAGTGAAGTGTTTATCCACCAACTCTCCATTCATCCCTCGTTGAAGATAGTCCCAGCTTATTCTGTGAATGGTCCCAGCATGCTCCCTCGGCCAGAAAAAAAAAAAATCTTCAGGTCCCTTAACTAAAAAAAAACAAAACAAAAAACTCCCAACTTACAAATGTTCATAGTAAGCAGTTTTGGGTGCGTGAGGGTGAACTTGGGCAGGTGTTAACAGCATTATTACATCCTTTATCTCTAAAACAGGGGTAAACCTGTTGTGAATTTTTGTGAAGATTAGCAAATGTGTTAAGTCCTGGCACGCAATAGGTACTTAATAAATGTTATTCTGATTTTTGCTGTGGGTTATTGCCATATTCCCTTTAGCACCCAGCTGGTGATGCCTTGGAAGTATCAGTAATTATCTTCCCTCTAAGACAGCAACGCTGGAAACCTGAGTCGATGGGCTTCTGAGACACAGCCCTCAATCCTGCAGTTCCCCAGACTCTGAAATAGTGTCTTTCCCTAAACAATCCGATATTTTTAACCTTGGTGGCACATTGGAATCACCCGAGGGCTTAACAAGAAAATACGCGCCTGTGTCCCACCCGCAGAGATTTCTGATTTAATTGGTCTGGGGTGAGGCCTGGGCACTGTGGATTTGTAACAGCTCCCTTAGAGACTTTGACGTTGCAGACTTGGTGGTTATTAACCAAAGGTAGGAGTCGGGCAGAGGGTGGGGGGACGAGGGACAGGGTAGCCGCATAAATTCTCCCTTCTGTACCACTCCAGTCCTTTCCTTTGCCGCAGGCCCGGGCTTTCAGAGACTCCAGGGTCTAGGAAGAGGCAGGCTGGCGGCCTTACTGGGCATGAGCCCTGCTGCTCCCCACTCACAGGGCAGCCACTCAACACCGGCACCTTCTAGCTCATTCTGACACGTGTCCTGCCCCATATCCAGCTAACACGGCCTGGAGCCCTCGCTGGCTCACCCTGCAGGCCCTCCTTGAGTGGCTCCCATATGCCAGGCGCTAGGTGAGGGGCAGAGAATAGGCGCCAGCACTCACATGTTCAAGTGCTAGGAGTCTGCCTTCCTGCGGGAGGCACACGGGGGTCACGTCCTCCGGGGGCGGGAGGAGGGTATGTCTTCGGGAATGGCCTTACAGAAACCCTCGGAGGCTGCGACCAGCACTATTTGAAGGCGAGGAACTGAAGTCATCAGGGAGGGCCTGCATCAAGCTCCTTCCACGGAGGGTGCTGGGCGCTCTACGCACATCATCAAAAACAGCTCGCATGTCTTGTGCACCTACTGTGTGCCAGAACTCTTTTAAGTGCGTATTTAAGCCTCACAACACGCCTATGAAACAGATCCTATTTGTTACTCCATCACCCCATGGCATGCTATCACCCTGTTTCGTTCTCACAGGCCAGTGCATGAGGTATCGTCTGGCGCTCAGCCAACGACAATAAGGATCAGGGAGACCACAGTCCACCATGGTTCCAGTAAGTGCCGTGAGTCCAGTTCTGGCCTGCCTGATTCTGAAACCCCTCCTGGTCCTTTGCCCAAGCCTGCTCTCAGGGCCCGGCACTCCTTCCACGGCCGCACCCCGTTTGGGCAGGTCCTGGCTCTCTAATTCATTTCCTCCCCACTGAAGACCAGGTCCATTAAGCAGACTGGGCGGGCTGTCTGCTTAGCCTCACCGGATCTTGGCCACAGCCAGGGCCTCCTTTTCCACAGGCCCCTGCGGCAACCCGCACAGTCACCAAGTCGGGCCCACTCAGCCCAGCCCTGACATCGTTCGCCTCACGAGAGTGGCGCCTATTGGCGGGCCCCGAGGGTGGCCTGATGCTCCTGCTGGCGTGCCTTGCCACGTCCCCATTGCCGTCATATTTTTGACCAGGGTTGTGGGGGCAAAGGAAAGGATGTGTTCTGCTGGAGGGAGCCCAGCCCAGCCTGTCTTGGGCACCCACCAGCTCCTTAGGACCCAACCAGGCAGATACGGCAGGACTCTGCCTTCCTCTCCCAGACTCAGAACCTTGTCCCTTTGAGAAAGTCCAGGAAGACGGCTCTGCACTCTGAAAAAAACACTGTTACCAGTCTAAGGGCTTGTAACGAACCAAATTATGCTGAATTAATTGGATGTCGTTAGCAGTGTCAGGGAGAGGGTTGGGGGGTTGGGGAACAGCAGCATCCGGCAAGCCTGGGAGAGGGAAAGGCGGAGGCAGGACAGCCCACAATGCAGAATGCTCTGCACGGCTTGTGAGAGAGAACTCCTCACTGTCGGCTCTTGCCAAAATAGCCAAGGCACCCGCTCTTGCCTCTGACAGCACCTCTATTCCGAAATGGGACTCCCAGCCTTCAGCGCTGAACGTTGTGCCTCCAGATGCATCTGTCCTTGTTCACAGGAGCCATAACACAGCCCTGATAAGAATGAGCCTGTACCAGCCCCCACGTCCCCACTGAGCTTCAGGCTCAAATTACAAAGCAATCAGGAGGCCCCATTCTTGGCCGAACATCCTACTTCCTGCCTTGATGGGACAGGCAAGTCAGGAGCTCCTTAGCTGGCAATCACATCGAGTTAATTATTTGCAGGAAACAGAAGACAGAAGCTCAGAGGGGCACATGCGGTCTTCAGCTGGTGCAGAGAGTACCTGCTGGAGGACCCAAGCCCGGAGCTCTTGCCTTGTCTGCTACAAACCGCAGTGTGACCCTGGACGCGCCACTCCGCTCTCTAAGCCTCTGCACCGTCCGCTGAAGGCATGTTGGGATGCACAGTCCGTCTCCCGGTGGGCCTCACACACTGGGAGGAGGAAGGCGTCTTACAGGCATTGTCAAGGTTTGGGAATCTTTAGAAAACGCTCGCATGTAGAATTGATGGTTATTAATAAAAATAAAACTCTGCTTAAAGCAGTCACTGAATTCCTAGAAGCTTTTGGTCATTATTTTCTTTCTTAATGATAATTTATATATATATTTTTAATTGTGGGAAAAAATATATAGAACATGAAATTTACCACCTTGAGCACTTAAAAGTGCTCAGGGGCATTAAGTACATCCACATGGCTGTGCCACCGTCACCACCATCCACCTCCAGAACGTTCTCATCCTCCCACATTGAAACTCTACCCACTAAACACTAACAGCCATTCTTGCCCCTCTCCCCGGCCCCTGGTAACCACTGGTCATTACTCTCAATCAGAAAACACTAAAAAGACAGAACTCTTCTCAGGCGGGGTCTGTGAAATAAACTGATGTTGAGGAGCTCCACTTCCTGAAAAGATGAGGCGCTCTTCACCTTCATGTGCAAAGCCCCCGCCTGAGCTGACATTTAGTAAGTCTGTTTTCTAATGTCAGGGGGAAAAAAAAATCAACCTGTTAGTTTGTTTTCCTAGAATGATGATGAATTCACTTTTAATTTTTTTCTTTTCATACAGGGTGGAAATATGGAGATAGAGTCTGCCGAAGGAGTCGGCTGAGATGTCAGAGACATGGTCTCCTCTGCAGGGCTGGAAAGGGCCCAGAGGAGCCTTGTGCAGATCAGGAAATGTTCTGTGTCTTGCTCTGCTGGTGGTTACAGGGCTGTGGACATATGCAAAAATTCACTGAGCTGTTCAATTCAGATTTATGCATTTTGCTGTATGTATATTATACCCTGAATGACGTTGTTTTAAAAAGCGAGTGAGCCATCAGCTCAAATGGGTACAAATAACATCACAGGCAGGGAAGGGCCACATTGTTCCCTTGCCAGGTTGTTAGGTAAATGTATCTCTTGGTTGTGCCAGCAGGGCAGGATCTGTTCTATCCTGAAATAATGCCAGGTAATGGACGATCTGTGTATTCATTTGTTAAAGAAAAATAGCACTTTCTTCAAGCCAAGCCCTGCAAGGCCTTGGAAATACAGAGAAGGTCCCCGACCTTACAGAGCAGCATCGACCATTGCTATCTCACTCATCCACCTACAACATGCACAGATTCTGTTTACCTTGCCTAAACAGCTCCTCTTGGGATCTAAGCTCATTTCCTCTTCTACTTTCTCAGCAGAGGTCATCTTAAAGATGCTCTGAGGGCACATTGTAAAGCTCCAGCCAGATGATCATTAGCAGGGAGTAATCCTCTTTGTCAGAAAAAACAATCTCTGTTCCTTTATAAACCTGTCCATCTCAAGTAGTGACTCTATAGCATCTTATATGGTGATGGACAGTGACTGTAACAGTGACAGTGTATGTGGGGGGGACTTGATAATGGGGGGAATCTAGTAACCACAATGTTGCCATGTGTTTTTATATTAATGGTACCAAAAATATATATATTAAAACTGTTAAAAGAAAAAAAACCTGTCCATCTTCAAACCCTCTCTGGTCAAATCACCTTGGTTTAACACTAACGGGATGATATTGCAATTTATCTGTGTATGTTTCTCTGACCCAGAACTTCTTGAAGACAGGGACTTGCTATATTCATCTCTGTGTTGATTTTATGTATTGAGCACGAGTTATGTATTAGCAAAGCATCTGGCCCGTAGTAGGTGTTCACGAAGTTAATTGAATAGATAGGTGAGTTTATGACTGCACAGAGGGATAGAAGAGCGATAAGCCCAGAGCGGCTGAGTAGCAGACGAAGGTCACACACAGCGATGGCTAGACTGCAAAGGACACTGGTCCCCAGACACAGACCCACCCCTTTCCCCTTGGCAAGCAACAGCCACACCATAAAACTTCCTGTTTGTTCTTTGAAGAGGTGGGTTTGATTTACATGAGCCATCAGGCAGCAAAAACATGGGCCTTCAGGCTTTTATTGCCTTTTCATTATTCCTGGTGACGCACAGAAATATCATCCAAAACATTAGCAATTACTTTAAAGGTGCATGTTCCAAAGGTCTGGGGATGAGGTGTTTTCTAATTTGATAAGTCAGGGTATTTCTGCCAGGCAGGCCCAGGAGCATCAGCAAAACTGGAGCTAATTCAAAAGCAGAAATGATCTTTCAAGCCTCATTTTCATTTCCATCAGCACCCTATCAGACACTTATGCCTGAGCCAGTTCCCATCCATGTATAATTTATACATTTGATTTCAATAGATTAATCTCTGCCTCATTGACAGCAGAGCAGGAAGAGCTCCCTCTTTTATTTTTCATCAGGAGTGAGCATGTATATTTATTTCCGTAGATTTCACTCTGTTTCCACCTGGAGAATTATTTTTTTAAAGACTACTTCCAAACTCACACGCATATTTAAGATTTTAAGAATAGGCAGAATGGTGGACATGTGTAATGATTTCTGTTTACGGAGAAGGTGGGTTTGTCCCAGGCATGTCAGAAAGAAGACCAGCCTATCACCTCCTGACACTTAGAAATGGCATTCCACTTTGGGGGCAGAACATGGATGCTGGGAGATGGCTGAACCCTGAGTTCCCGGGGCCCTTCTCAGGTAGCTTAAATAGGTCTCCTAGAAGAAGACCAGAACATCACCAGAGAAGGACTAGATGCTCTTTCCTAAACCTATTAAATTCTCATAATGCCAGGCTCAGTGATGCTTCCCTTTCTCCACTTTGCTGCCCCATTGCCCTCTGGGAGAATCTAATCCAGAATTTCAAGAGAATTTCAATCTAATCCCAGAGTTTCCAGAGCTACCTTGGCAGTGACTGACACCCCTCTCCCTGTGCCCACCTCATACCCAAAGCCTTTTCTCAAGGGACCCATGCTTCTCAGTACATTAGCAACTTCACCCCTGGGAGTCAAGCCACAAGCCTTCCTTCTGGGAGGTCTTCCTAGTTGGGTAGGGTGCAGATAGTATTTTCCAGGATGGCTGCAACAAAATCACCCATCCCACCCATTCTTACAATGTGGGATTGCTGATTCTCCCTTGGAGATATGTCATCTAAGTTTCTTCCATTTGAATCTAGGTAGACTTGTGTCAACCGCAAAAGTAATCATTGTTTTGCTTCCACCTGAGTCTCTTATAATTCTCACTCTTGGAATCCAGCTGCCATGCTGTGAGGAAGCCCAGACCACATGGAAAGGTGACGTGTAGCTGTCTGGGTGGACATCCCCACTGAGAACCTAGCCAACAGCCAGCATCAATGCCGGTCATGTGAGTGAGGAAGACTTTGAGAAGACTCCAGCTGCCATCTGGCTGCAACTGGCCAGTATGTGGTGGGGACTTGATAATGAGGGGAGTCTAGTAATGATAATGTTACTCGTGTAATTGTACATTAATGATACCAAAATAAAATAAAAATAAAAATAAAACACAGTGACACACAAAACAAACAAACAAACAAAAAAACGCCAGCCAAGCCTGGTCAATCCACAGACCATGGGAGGGAAGAAAAATATGATTGTTGTTTTAAGCGACTACTTTGGGAGATGGTTCATTTTGCATCAATACATAACTGAAACAGGCCTGGTTATCAGAGCAAGTGAAGACAAAAGTGGACCTCTTGCAGCTTTCCACCTCCTGATCTTAAAAGACACCCCACATTTATCCAAAATCACATGCAAATGAGTGCTGGCAGCCTCTGATTCCCCCTCTTTCAGCAGGAAAGGAGAAGGTGGGAAAGAGAAACAGTATTTACTGAGTGCCTGCCATATGCCAGGTAGGTGATTTCTTACCTATTATATAGTTAAAGAAACTGATGGCCAGAGAAGTTCAATGACTTAACTAAGGTCACCCTGCTAGCAAGTATGCTGTTTGTGAAGTGAGGCTTGCATGTAAAGGAAAGAGGTGCTCAGTAAATACTAGTTGAATAAATGAATAAATGAATGCACTCCACTTGCCTTCTCTCTCTAGCCTCTTTCTTTCCCAGTGGCTCAGAGGACAGGTTGAGCTGCCAAATGGAAACCCATCTGCTTTGCTTTTCCCAGGAATAGGTAGAGAAGGGAGGGAGTGGCTGTGGGCTGAACCCAGGAGGGCACTGTGGCTAGTCTCCTGGAGACAGGCTGGCCTTCCTGCCAGGAGGGAGGGAGTTCCCATCCTGTCCTCCCTGGCTGGCCAAGGCCTCAGGGCTGCCTCCTCTGGTCTCAGCCCTCCCGAGGCTGCAGCTCCCTGCCTGTGATCCCAGTTGTCCCTTCAAGCCCACCTCAGCTCCATCCTGCTGTCCCTGGTGTGCAGTCCCTGGTGTCAGTTCTTGGGGCAGGAGCAACGCCATGGTGCTTGCGACCACAGAGGAGCAGCCCAGCAGGGCCAGTGGGCTTCTCTTTCCACCCTTGCCCTCTCAAGCACAGCTGGAATCACAGATACCTTTCTCGTTTGCCTCAGGTAATCAAGAAGAGCAGCAGGTTTGTAGCTGCACCGCCTTTCTCTAGCTCTTTTTTGGTTCACCCTAGAGAATCCTCTTTTTCCAGGAGAGAAGGAGAAGGTAAGTATGCAGAGGAGCCTATGCTGACTGAGCACCTACCACAGCCCGAGCATTCATCTCATTTAATTCTCATAATAATGCTCTGAGGTGCATATTATCCTATTTTAAGAATGAGAAAAGTGAGGCTCAGAGAAGTTAAATAACGTTCCTCCAATCAAACAGTTACAGCCGTGTGGACCTGGATTTTGTGCCCTGCCAAGCTTGCCCTGTTCTGAAGCAGCACTCTTTTCCTCCTTCCCAGGAATCAGAATCCTCCTGACCCTGGAGGCTCTGAGACCACCGCAGGGCCAGGAGATAATCCCATCTCTACCCCACAAATATCACACATGGCGCGGGAGCAATAAACACTGGCAAAGATCATGAGGAACTTAGTAAAATGTATCGGAGCTGCCTCTGGGTCCTCACTTCCGTCTGCAAGACGACTGAGCTTCGAGTTCTTAGTTCTGGCCTGAGCTCCTTCCTGGGCCAGCTGCCTACCACAGCCCTGCCTCTTGGAGCTCAGATCACACCAGATGAGGAGCTCATACTCCTTGCCCAGGTATCTCACCCAGCTCACGGCTGGATTCCATTTCTGCTGAAGCCCATAATTTCCATTTTGGCTAAATCTCAGTGGTTTGGCACCAAAGCCCGGGAGCTACCCTGCCTGGGTTTGAATCCTAGTACTTAATGCTAATATGACCTCAACCTGCCCTTGGCTCAGTTTCCCCATTTGCAAATGAGAAAACTCACCCCATTGGATTGTGAGGACTCAGTGAGTTAGTATGTGGAAAAGCTCATTACATAGTACGTTGGCTATTGATGCTGTTTCTACTCTGATTTAAACACCACCTGAGTACACATTCTCCACTCCCAGAAAGGACTCCTTCCAGGGCCTGCAGCATGCCATTCTGGAGACCTTAGGAAACAACCCTGCTAGTCCCTCACCTCACCTGTCAACCCTCAGAGAACCAGGCAGGGACTGACCAGGAAGCCTTTCCACACCAAGGAGAATGCTCTTTGAAACTGGTGGGGTGTGGCCTTAATAACTCTCAGGCCAGCTGCACCTCTAGTTTCCCTTCCTGTGGCAGAAACTGCTTCTCCACATTCAGGCCTCACCTTGAACCCTCTGATCATTTCCTCAGATTGCCTGTTCCTGGCCTGGAGGCAGCACCATACTCAGAGAGCAGGAGGAGCAGCTGCTCATTATCTCTCCAGCTCCCCAGCATTAGGATATGAATCACCTCATGAGATGGGACTCTACAGCCAGAGGGTGAATTAGTGACCTCATTGCTCAGGTCACTAGGTTCCAGGCATCCAAATCGCCAGCGACCTTTTCTTTCCCTTTGATGAGTTGATACAAGGCTTCCAGTGGCAGAGATCCCAGAGATCTCCCCCAGCCCTTAGCTCAGTTGCAGGGCCAACCTGGCATGTTAATGGATTCTAGACTCTAAACGGCACAGGTTAGAGTTTATTGCACTTGTTAGTGGTTTTCTCCCATCAACACACTGATTGGTGATAGCAAAGCCAAGCTGAAGCCAGGTGGGTCCAAGTTGCAAAAGCAGAAAACAAATTCTGTATTATGCCACTCTCCTTTCAACTCAGCCATCTTGAATGCATCAAGGTAACTCCACCCATCCACTCGTTCACCCTGCCTCTGTCCACCTGCTTTCTGTGTATAGCAGTGCACATTCATTCCCTGGTCCCTCTCTCTCCTGACATATATTTGTTCCAGCATCAAGACTTTTAAAAAAGACACTCATTGAGCTCCCGATTTGTAGCAGGTCATGTGCAAGGTGATTGGCAGGCATTGTCTCATTTATCCTCACAAATGCCCTGGCAGGTATGTATTATTATTAACCCCATTTTATGGATGTGGAAACTGAGGCTCAGAATGGTTAAGCAAGTTGCCTAGATTCCACATCCAATGAACAGTTGAGCCAGGACTTGAACACAATCTAGACAACTGCAGAACCCAGTGTGTTACTACCACACCGTACTGCTCCCTTTCACTCATTCCTGCAATGTTACTGTCTTGCCAGTGGGTTTCAGCCCCCGGCAAGTTCGTTATGGATTCAACGTGACCAAAGAAAATGACAGTAAAATGTTATTGGGGTGAAAGGGTTACACCCAACTTTATTCCCACGGTGGCAGGTCAATCACTAAAATCCTGTTCACTTGGAGCGAGTCTGCATGCAGCAAGCTGGTCTCTGCCTCTGGGCCTCTCTGCCCACACAGCCGTCCTGCACAGCCGTCCTCTGGGCCTCTGTCCTCAGCGCTGCCACTACTCCAGCCTCTGCTCGGCTCTCCTTCAGCCTTGCAGCCGTGCCACCCTGTCACCCAGAGCACTGGGCAGGGCTCTTCATATAGAGTCAATAAGGATGCATTGCCCACACATGTGTAGTGAGCTAGCAAACCAGGGCCAGGTGAGAATCCTGGCCACAGGAACTTTCATTCTATCCACAGTTACCTTTATCCTCCCTGCAGATTCATGGTCACACTAGTCCTGCCCTCTCTATTGTTCAAGGCTGAGGTTATTTACCACCAGCATCCACCACTGCTACAGGCAAGCATCTCTTAGCTATTTCTCCTACTTCTCTACCTTAAGTTACTTATGCAGTTCTGAGCAAAGAAGCCTAAGATCCTCAGTCTTATTTTACTATTAGTCACAGTTCATAGAGGATTCTCTGTGACATAGTCATTGACTAACTGGTATTGCAATAAATACCAAAGTTAAAGGCCTAGAGTAGCTTTATCAACAGCTGGATTCGAAATCCACCATCCTGGTGCCAGGACCTGAGCAGCCGGCCTGGCCACAAAAACACAGCATGCAAGGAAAGCACAGGCAGTATTTCCCCAAGTATGTTCTACGGAACCTTTACCCCAAGAGATGCTACACCGAAAGAGGGTTCCATAGTCAAAAAGGTTTGGGAAATGTTATGTACTCTAATCTCTGTCTAAAGTTTTGCTGTGCTCCTTAGCAAATTGTAAATGTGAGAAGTTTTTCAGTAAAGAGATATGTTTCTCTTTATTTAACTGTATTTCTTCCATTTATATAATCCCAGAACCATTCATCCATTTTAGGTTCCACAAAAGCAGTTGTCAGTGGGATGCAGACTTCGGGAAATGCTGTTTTGGCGTCTCCACCCTCTCCTGAAGCAGTCCAGGTTCATCTGCACATAACCACCCACTCCGTTGGCAGAGCCAGCAAGACCAGCAGTGTGTGGCCTGGGCCCACAGAACAGAGCTCACACTCCTGCTACTAGCGGGGCCCTCTGGCCACCTCTCTGACCCCTGGACTCTGGAGCCAGCTGCCAACCTAACCCACAGCTGACCCCCTGTGGCCCGATCCCATGTCTTTAGGCATCTTCTGCCTCCGTGGCTGCTGGTGCCACCCCTGTCAGAACAGCCCTGGCAGTCTGCCTGCCTGCTCCCTGCCAGAGAGGACATGTTGGGGAGAGGGCCTGGATGACAAGCCCGGGGGCAAGGGACCATTCCCCAAGGCTGCACCAGAGTAGGGCCGCGTGCTGGGGAACTTGCCTCTGTTTGAGCACAGGCACCCAACAGCTTGCAGGGCGAAGACACAAACAGCTCCCAGGCACCAAACGCCTTCACAAACTTACAGGGTGCGAAAGAACGCACCTGTCTCCCCACCACCCCACCCACCAGGTAACACCCGCAGCAGCTGTAGCAGCTGCCGCCGCCTCCGACAGCCGGAGTCATGTGAACGCTACAGCCTTGCCTGTCAGCGCCTAAGGGCAGAGCTGTTACATTCTGTCCAGCTCAAAGCCCAGGACAAGAGATTGACAAATAGTAAGGACAGCAAGAGTCCCAGGACAGGGGGAGGTGGGCCGTGGGGGTGTGTGAAATCAATACAGGTGTCTACTTCCCCTTGAAATGTACTTCTTCAAGCCAGGCATCCTCTTTTTAAAGGACCTGGACTTACAATGTCCATGATAAAGACCCTTGGCGCATTCACACAGCTAAAACAATGGCCGGCCCAGGGCTTTATTAAAGGAGTCCGAGAGTGCATGCTTCGCTGATGGGGACACGTGATTGGAAGGAAGGAGTGGAGAGCACGGGAAGCCAAAATGGATGGAAGGGTTTTGCTAGACAAGACTGCCTGATAAAGGTACATACTTTCCTTGATTGGTAATTAACCTTGGCATCAACTGCTTGCCTTTCCCGCCTCCACGGGTCCTCCCAGCCATGAAATGCGTAGCCCTCTCTTGGAATGTTACACTCCACAGCAGGGATAGGACCAAAACAGTAACTAGAGGGCAAAGCAATTAACGATTTCCCCAGGCTGAAGTTCCAACTTATTGCCTTGGTAATTTACTCTGAAAGATGGCAGGCACCTTGGCTCAGAATCACTTCCCAAATCTATTTAAAAGTCCCCGAATTCTGCTGAATCTGATTACACTCTATGAACAGGACAAAAAACAATGAAGTCTTCAACACCTCATTGTTTGGTGCTAAATATCACCAGTGATACATATTTAAAAACCTATAATTATAATACAACTTGGTTTTCCTGCAAAGCTTCCATTTCCTGATATACCAGGAGACAAAATTAGTGGTTTTATTGTTTTAATGCGTCTTTGGAGCAGTGGACCAAAAATTATGTCACTGGTTGTCATCCTTTCTCTATCATGTCTAAAAATTTTCCCAGAGATCTTGGAGCCCTAAGACCCAGCTTCATGGAAAAGTTGTGGAGGTTCTGAGCTTCCAGGAAAATATAAGAAATGGGAGTGCCAAGACCAAAAAGAGTCCAAATTATATCACAATCCATCCAGTTCTGAACCTGTGATCTTATCATCTGCTCTGACCTCTCTTCACCCTCTACTGCATCCCCTCTTATTTCCTATTCAGTGAATGAATGATTCCACCATCCCCTACCAGCCCAAGTCACGAACATGGGGGTCTTCTGGAACTTAGTCATTTCCCTCACCACTACCCTATGCCATATCCAGCCAGTCCCCTAAGTTCTGTCAAGGCCATTCTTTCTTCTCCAGCCCACCAACTACCATCTTTGTTCAGACACCATCTCACCACTGGTCTAACAACAGTCTCCTACGTGGTCTTCCTGCTTCCAGTCTTGCTCCCTTATGTCTGTTCTCCAGACTGATCTCCAGAATGATCTTTCAGAAAAAAAAAAAAAGGATCATGTCATTGCTCTGCTTTAAACCACTTAGAAACTACCTGCGTTCACCAGGATAAAATCCTAACCCTAACCTTGATATCCAATGCCCTACATGCTGGCAGCCCGACCACCTCTCCAGCTTCTTTTCTTGCCACTGCCTCTCCTTTCAAATATTGAACTATTGGAGTTCTCAGAACACACCATGCCCTTTCATGCCTCTAAGCCTTTGCACATACTATATCCACATCCTGGAACAATTTTTCATCTTTCTCCTGGCTGAGCCTACCCATTCTCCAAGCCTCAACTCATGCATCACTTCCCCTGGAAAACTTTCTAGGGAGGTAAAAAGTCCATCCTACTCCCTTCTCTCCCCAAGTGTTCATAGACAGAGGCTGTTGTTTTTACCTTATTCTTATCCTTCTAATATGTGGAGAAAGCGGCACAGATCCCTGAGCAACTCCTGCCCACAGCACCTGAGAGGCTACCTATCCCGCACCCATTCTCCTGTTCCTCTTCCCTAGCTGATAGAGCCCCAATTTGTTCTGATATCCGATCTCTCCCAAGCAGCTCCATGCAGCAGGGAAAGCTGCCCACGCCTCCTGACCAAGGCAGGACCTAATTGGTCCAAGGGTAATTCCATTTCTCTTCACAATGATTGGCTCAAGAATGTCATGTGACCAAGTTCTGGCCAATGAGATGATTTTTTTAAAGAAATGAGGGATGGAAGGAGATGGTCTCACTTCTATTTCCTCCATATCAGGGATCCTTAACTTGTGTGTGTGTGTGTGTGTGTGTGTGTGTGTCTGTGCATGTGGGCACACATGCATGCATGTGCCAGAATCCCTTTGGCAGTCAGGTGAATTCTGTGGGACCCACTTCTTAGAATAATATTTTAAAATATGTAAAACAAATTACATGTGAACAATTACAATGTAACACAGTTATTAAAACGTATTTGTGAAAATATATGTGTGATACTCTAGTATACTAACATATGCAATATCCAAATCTACAGGGAGGCCTAATAACTACAATAAATTCAAAATGAGATCAAGCATAAGTGATATTCATGATCTACTCACAATTCTAATGTTATGTGAAAATCCATGTGATTTCTATTGGTGGCAAAGCCACAAAATACACTACTACCACTGTCATTTGTTGCCTACATTTGTAATGAAAAGAAATACCAAATTTTAGTTAGAAGTCAGTGATGAAATTATTTTTCCCATTCAGGTTCATGGCCTCTGAGTTTGTCCATGAAGTTCAGGTAGGAAGCCTGGCTCTGGACTTCATACTCTCTGGCTGTGATGGCTGGAACCACTGCAGCCACCTCGCCAATAACCTAAGGAAGAGCTAGGATGGAGGTTGGCATAGCAGTGAAATGGAAAGAACCCGGGTCCTTGATGCTGATGCTGAGCCTCTAAACCAACCAACCCCAAAGTCATGGACTTCAGTTATGAAAAATAATAAAATTACTTATTGTTTAAGCCCATTTGACTCAGCATTTCTGTCACTTCAGCAAACTTACAGGGAAGGAAGAATGTTTATCTTAATGTCAGAATCAGTGTCATCAGACAGAGCAAATGGGGCACCTACATTGAGCTCCCAGTCAAAGCAGGAAGCCCCTCTCCCGACTAAAACGAATTTACGCCACCCCTGGGGTGTTCACAGTACTGGAGAATACTGATCCCACCGAGATCACGTAAGCACTAAGCCCAGGGTGAGAGAGGCTAGAGAAGCACCTGGCCCAAAGCTATTGGAAGGAGGTGAATCTCAGCACAGACCAATTGATGAGAACTGTCCTCCTAAGCCCTGCACTTTCAGGACACCTGTACGGAATAACAGCTACCACACCAGCACTCACAGCCAGGGGCGAGAACAACGTGGGACCCGTCAAAGAGCAGTACTATTCAGCTGTAGTCCTTAGAAAAGAGTATCGAACTGGAGGGTACATCAGAAACACCCTGAACATGCATCAGAAACAGATTTCAGTGTTCTTGCCCCAAAGGTTCTGATGCAGGAAGTTGGAAATAGGCCCCCTAAAAATTGCATTTCCAAAAATGTTTGGGGTTCTGCTGAGGCTGCTGGTCCAGGGACCACACTTTGAGAAGCTTAGTGGATCGACAGCCATCCAGAATCACGTACTCACTCACACAGCTAATGATGTCACCTAAGGAAGAACTGTCCTTAAAAGTTTGTCAGATCTTAGTAAGCTGAGCAATTGATCTGATTCTCTTTCCCAAATGTGGCTTGAACCCTGAGTATGGTCTGCTACTATCCCTGGCAGTGCCATGCTGGAGCCAGCTTGTTAAATTTTCAGGAATTTTGCAAGCTGGTTATTAAATACAGCCATTATTAAAAATGAAATTACATGTACTTAACAGTGAAATAAATTACATTTAAAACAAAGGTAATAAATATTCCAAACTTATCACTTTCTAATTATTTTACTACATTTTATTATCATCTATGCTCTTGAGGTTATTTATGTCTATTGTGTCCGTATGGTAGAAATACTATATGTACGTAATGGGGTTGATGGGGGGGACCTGATGAAGGGGGTAGTTTAATAACCATAATATTGCACATGTAATTATAGATCAATGATACCAAAATAAATTATTTTAAAAAACACTATATGTAATGTTGTGTTATTCTGCACCTCTTCCCAAGTCCACATTCAGTAACTTAACGTTGGTGGATTGAATTTAGCAATGGTGGGAGTATTTACACCATGGGAATTGTTGATTATATAGCCTTAAGAAAATGATGGGGAAAATGTTAATTTAAATGCATGTTGTGTCTGTTACTTACATTGTGACTAGCACAAAAAATTGAGGAAATATTCTTTCAGCATTCAAAAACTACTGCCTGATTCAGCAAAGAAGTCTCTATGTCACTGATGAACAAATGAAGTCCCAGTAGGCTCTTTGCTCTATTTTGTCTTACTCCTTAACATAACTGAAACTATCAACCAATATTCCCACGATATTCACTTAGTGACATGAGCATCTTCTTTGCTGAACTGCATTTATTCATAGGCTGACTTTTTCAAATCATGGTTGAATTGCAACCCTAGTTTGGCTGCAGACACGAGAGTTCAACAAAGGCCAATAAAAGCACTGTGAGTACCAGCTGGCTATAGGGAATTTATGGTAAAGCATTATGTACTCTATCATTTGTATATTATGTGCTCCATGCCTTTTCTATCTACAAAATGTTTAAAATTTTATAATAAACATAAATTATATGAAATTTATAATAAACGTATCTTTTGTCTAGAGATCCAGTTTTAGGCACTTACTAGCACCATCTTTTTCTTTGTATCCTGAATGGGGCCGACTCTAGCTGATTATTAAGGTTATGATTCTGTTGCCCAGAGTGAGCAAAACTGGGTGAGCAGCTCCCTTGCAGAATTGTGTCTAACCAGGCTTATTTCTTTTACATGTGCTGCCTGCAACAATAGTATCTTTCATCCTAGTTGAAATTGTCCTTGAGTGGGGATACTGGTCCTTTCAGCCTTCTATGCATGGCTTGGTGCACTTCCCTAAGCAGCAAGATGCCCTGAAAGTAATACAACTTGTGGAACCAGGGCCACACCCAGCCTCCCAGTAGCTCACAGCAGGGCTGTCTTTTCCTGTAACTTTACCATGACACAAATAGCAGGCAACTCCCTGGAGAGTGTCTCTGTGAGAACAAGACCAGGGAAGGGACCTCCCTTCCTTATCAGAGGTGTAGGGCAGTGGGGCAGCACGCTAAGGGGCAGACAGTGCCACAGAGAACACCCTGGGCAACACAAAGCCTTGAGCTGGGGAGCAGAGGGTCTTTCCAGAGCTGAGGAGATGGTGTAAGACTGAACTTATTCACAAGCACACTCTAGTACTCCCAGAGAGGCCAGAGAGGGGAGGCTCAGTCCTGCAGGTACTCAGGTAGAGCTATGCAGAAGCAACCTTCTGGTTTTATGACTTATGAGATCTCATTTGGACCTCATTTGTCGAGTTCATTCTGCAGATGAGCAAGCCCATCTCAGGAGGGAGATGACTCAACCAAAAGTCGCATGGTGAATTGGGGTCCAGTACTGTGGCTCTGTCTCTGAATGTTTCATCCAGCCTCTGCTCTAGGCAACATTTCTCCTTTAAATAAGGAGGGCAAGCATCGGTTCCTTGCACAGAAACACACACACAGCCAGCTGGCATGTGTGTGAATCAGCATTTGTGTTTCTTCCAGCCATTTACAGATTCTGGGGGGGAGAGTGCAGGGTGAGGGTGCTCCAAATCTCTCTGCCCACAGCTTTAACACAATGGCCAGGCTGGCCCTGCCTTGGCTCACCAACCACCTGTTTCATTTGTCTCCATCTGGCACCCCAACTACAGTGCAGGTTCCTATAGCCAGGGAACATGATATACATGGGCTTTGGGGCCAGAACTGGGTTTAAATATTGATGATGTCACTTACTGGCTGTGACATTGGTCAAGTTCATTAAATGGAAAAAGAAAAGGAACAAAAGTTTATTGAATGCCTTGTATAAGTTAAGATCTTTTAATTGTAAGTGACCAAACCCAGCTCAAACAGGATTAGGCAAAAAAGATAATGTATTGCACAGCAACCCAACTAGCCTGGAATACATGTTATTGGCTTTAGGTGTGGTTTGTCCCAGGGGAATGATATTTTCAGGACCCATTTTCAATCTCCTTCTCTAGGCTCTACATTCTTTTGTTGACTCCATTATCAAATGGACTTTCCACTTAGAGCAGGAAGATGGCTGCCCAAACTCCAACCATACATATGGTCAGGCCCAGGACTAGCAGGAAAAAGTCTCTTCCCAATAATGCCCACACAAATCCTAGGATTCACTTTGATTGCACCAATCTGAGCCACATGTACCCCTTAACCAATTACTGTGGTTAGGTAAATTGAGAGCACTGATTGGAAAGGAGTCGCATGCTCCTACCACAGCACGTGAACACCAATGCAGTAGCGAGTAGAGTTTCCCAAAGAGAAATAAAGAGCAGTGGATCCTGAATAACCAAAAAGACATCAAATGCCTGCTATACCTACTATCTGGCAGGCCTTTGGTTCATTAATTTCATTAAACTCTTAACCTTTCAGAACTACTATTTCTTCTTTTAAAATGAGAATGATGATACCTAATAAGAAGAGTAGCTACCATTTATTTAGTACTTACTGTACCAGGCACTTGGCTGAGTGCTTTATGTATTCCAATTCATTTAAGTATTTATGTCATAAGATTATTGTTGGACATAAATTAAAATAGATGATATAAAGGTCATAGGCATGGAACCTGTTATATAATAGGTGATAAATATTTCAATGTATTCTATTCACATCAGCCACTCATCCACTACAGTATTAAACATCTAACAGGTGCTATTTTTAAAAGTTGAATTAATAAATGTAACTGTGATTATTTATGCATTTAATTATTTATACTCTTACTTAGTTGCACATTTGATACAGCATACAGGATATACAGTCAGCAATATAATGCAATGGAAATAGAAAAACAAAATCAAGATCAAGGGAATATGTAAATTAGAATAGAATAACAAAATAGGTAGAAAAATAAAATGTGTTCATGGAGACCATGGAATAGTTTGTGAATTTGGCTCTGAGCTTCCTGGCAAACAAAGGGAAAAGGGAAACCCCATTAATTACAATTCTATAATTCAAAAGTGTGGGTGTGGCAGAGGGGAGAACATCATTCCCAAGGGAAAAGAATTTAGTGCATTGGTTTTTGAGATAAAGGAATTCTTTTTGGAGGTGGGGCGGTAACAGGCACAGATACTGAAAGATCCCGTTCAGGGAAAGACTATAGCATCTCTAGTACAGAAAGTAATTGGCAAGGTAGCATTTCATCTTTTTTTTTTATTAAAGTATCATTGATATATACACTCTTATGAAGTTTTCACATGAAAAATATTATGGTTACTACATTCATCCATATTATCAAGTCCCCCCTACACCCCACTGTAGTCACTGTCCATCAGCATAATAAGATATCACAGAGTCACTACTTGTCTTCTCTGTGCTACACTGTCTTCCCTGTGACCCACACACACCATGTGTGCCAATCATTATACCCCTCAATCCTCTTCTCCCTCCCTCCCCAGCCCTCCCCTTTGGTAACCATTAGTCCCTTCTTGGAGTCTGTGAGTCTGCTGCTGTTCTGTTCCTTCAGTTTTGCTTCATTGTTATGCTCCACAAATGAGGGAAATCATTAGTACTTGTCTTTCACCGCCTGGCTTATTTCACTGAGCATAACAGCCTCTAGCTCCACCCATGTTATTGCAAATGGTAGGATTTGTTTTCTTTTTATGGCTGAATAATATTCCATTGTGTATATGTACCACATCTTCTCTATCCATTCATCTACCGATGGACACTTAGGTTGCTTCTGTATCTTGGCTATTGTAAATACTGCTGCAATAAACATAGGGGTGCATATGTCTTTTTGAAACTGGGATCCTGCATTCTTTGGGTAAATACCTAGGAGTGGAGTTCCTGGGTCAAATGGTATTTCTATTTTTACTTTTTTGAGGAACCTCCATACTGCTTTCCACAATGGCTGAACTAACTTACATTCCCACCAGCAGTGTAGGAGGGTTCTCCTTTCTCCGCATCCTCTCCAGCATTTGCTGTTCCTAGTCTTTTCTGTGTTGGCCATCCTCACTGGTGTGAGGTGATACCTCATTGTGGTTTTAATTTGCATTTCCCTGATAATTAGCAATGTGGAGCATCTTTTCATGTGCCTGTTAGCAATCTGAATTTCTTCTTTGGAAAAGTGTCTGTTCATGTCCTCTGCCCATTTTTTAATGGGTTATTTGCTTTTTGGGTGGAGTGTGAGTTCTTTATATATTTTGGATGTTAACCCCTTGTCGGATATGTCATTTACAAATATACTCTCCCATACTGTAGGATGTCTTTTTGTTCTACTGATGGTGTCCTTTGCTGTACAGAGGCTTTTTAGCTTGACGTAGTCCCATTTGTTCATCTTTTATTTTGTTTCCCTTGCCCAAGGAGATGCATTCAGGAAAAAGTTGCTCATGTTTATATTCAAGAGATTTTTGCCTATGTTTTTTTCTAAGAGTTTTATGGTTTCATGACTTACATTCAGGTCTTTGATCCATTTTGAGTTTACTTTTGTGTATGGGGTTAGACAATAATCCAGTTTCATTCTCTTGCATGTAGCTGTCCAGTTTTGCCAACACCAGTTATTGAAGAGGCTGTCATTTCACCACTGTATATCCATGGCTCCTTTATCATATATTAATTGACCATATATGTTTGGGTTTATATCTGGGCTCTCTATTCTGTTCCATTGATCTATGGGCCTGTTCTTATGCCAGTACCAAATTGTCTTGATTTCTGTGGCTTTGCAGTAGAGCTTGAAGTCAGGGAGTGTAATCCCCCTCACTTTATTCTTCCTTCTCAGGATTGCTTTGGCTATTTAGGGTCTTTTGTGGTTCCATATGAATTTTAGAACTATTTGTTCTAGTTCATTGAAGAATGCCATTGGTATTTTGATAGGGATTGCATTGAATCTATAGATTGCTTTTGGCAGGATGGCCATTGTGATAATATTAATTCTTCCTATCCATGAGCACAGGATGTATTTCCATTTATTGGTGTCTTCTTTAATTTCTCTCATGAGTGTCTTGTAGTTTTCAGGACATAGGTCTTTCACCTCCTTGGTTAGGTTTATCCCTAGGTATTTTATTCTTTTTGAAGCAATAGTGAATGGAATTGTATTCCTGATTTCTCTTTCTGCTAGTTTGTCATTAGTATATAGGAATGCAACAGATTTCTGTGTATTGATTTTGTATCCTGCAACTTTGCTGAATTCAGTTATTAGTTCTAGTGGTTTTGGAGTGGATTCTTCAGGGTTTTTTAAGTACAATATCATGTCATCTACAAACAGTGACAATTTAACTTCTTCCTTAAGATTCTGAATGCCTTTTATTTCTTTGTATTGTCTGATTGCCATGGCTAGGACCTCCAGCATTTCATCTTCCGTGGCACCACTACCTGAGATACCTTTGATAACAGGATGAGAAGCCACTTTCAGTGTCTGATAAGAACTCAATCTCTTGAGGCCCAATGCCTCCCACAGCCTTGGGAGAGACACCCTCTAATGAAGTCCACATTCAGAGGGACCATAAGATCCTTGTCTCCAGGAGGAGGCTGACTCTGAGGGCCTGAGCTCCCTTCTCAAGAGGAGGCCCAGAAAATGTGCTCCATGAGGTCCATAAAAAAGTAACCAAGGCGTTCTCACCTAGCATCTTTCCTAGGCAAGAACATCACCTCCTCTTAGCTCCAAGTCTCCAGACTACAGGCAGGAAAGGGTTAATTGCATTGACCCAAATCTGCAGTCCCATTTTCAGCATGCTGAAAATTACATTTTAATCCTGGCTTTCAAGGCTTGCCTGGGGAGCCATCTGCTGCACCCTCCCCCACCTTGGGCACATGGGGATTACTCCCACCTGCCCCGCCTAACTTGCTTTTGTAGGGCCTAATTCTGCTCCTGCCTATCCAGATAATAATAATTTGGAGGATGACAGTTTCATCTGTGGAGTGGGAAGAGAGACCAGATTTTAAAACAACAAAAATCAAGGTCTTCTAGCCCAGATTAAATAGAAAGCAATCTGAAAGGTCAGAATCCATAAACAAATTGCAAGTCCAGGATAATCATACCTCCCAGACTCAGCGACGCGATGCCAACTGCTGCAGGCTTCTAGGGCTGGGCCGTGCGGAGCCTGTTTTTTTTCCTGGGCTCCAATCCTTGGGTGCCAGAAGATTACAAAAGTGAGGGATGCACCCATGACCCTGAGTTTGCTTCACCAAGGAAACAGCTGAAGTCCCTGAATTCCCACTGGAACAAAACCCAAAGATTATGTCCTAACCTCTCAGTCCTTCAGCACGTCTATTGACCAGTTTATGTGGGCTTCATACCGTGTGTCTCAGCCTATATCCTCAAGGACCTCACTAACCAGCGGAGGAGAGAGATGCGTCAACAGAGAGGACCCAGTATTAACTATGACAAATGCTATGTAAAGGGGTCTCTGGGAGCACTGAGAGGGTACTAAACCAAAACCTGGGTAGGGGGTTTGCTGAGCCTTAAAGAATAGGAGTTCACCAGATGGACAAAGTGAGACAAGACATTCCAGGGAAGGGACTCGCATGGACAGAGGCCTGACAGAGGACAGTGCTTCTGAGGAGGGTACAGGGAAAGTGGTTCTTACCCACATGGCTGGTGGAGGTATCTATTGCTTGGATAACACCTCTAGAAAGGACAACACAACAATAATTTTTGAAATTAAAAATACACATATCCTTTCACTTCCAGGGAAATTTTGCTGCCAAGAAATTCTACTTCCAACAATCTATCTTGCCAACACACTCCCACATGTACAAAGTGACATACTTACAAGGTTATTCAATGCAGCATTGTTTGTAAAAGCCAAAGGTTTGGAATGACTTAAGTGTCTGCCAACAGAAGACTGGTTAAATGAACTACATAATATATCCATACAAAGAATACTCTGCAGTGGAAAAAAGAATGAAATATTTCTTTATGTTCTGGTATGAAATGATCTCCAAGAGCATTATTAAGTGATAATAAGCCAGGGATCAACCAAACGCAAGGTGTGGACCTTGCTTGAATTTTGATTTGAACAAAGTAGCATCTATTTTATTTAAAAAGGGAGGGGGAGTATCAGGGAAACCTGAATGCTGGTGGATAGTTTATGATATATTTTTTAACATGTGATAAATACTGTGGTTATTTTTTTTAAAGGCATTTTCTTTTAGCAGTATATGCTGAAGTGTTTCTAGATAAAATCATATGATGTCTGGGATTTGTTTTAAAATAATCAGGGGGAGAGGGGAGGGCTGGGGGTAGAGATAAAGCACAAGACTGGCCATGTGTGATAACTGTTGAAGTGGGATGATGGCTGCATGGAGGTTCACACTATTTTCTCCACTTTTGTACATGTGTGAAATTTTTCTATAATAAAACAGTTTCTAGAAAGCAAGCAGCAGAATTGTGTATTTAATATGCTTCCACATGTTAATAAGAAGAGCATACCCTTGAACCCTCCTACAGTGCTGGTGGGAATGTAAGCTAGTTCAACCATTGTAGAAAGCAATATGGAGGTTCCTCAAAAAACTAAAAATAGAAATACCATCTGACCCATGAATCCCACTCCTTGGAATCTACCCAAAGAATACAACTTCTCAGATTCAAAAAGGCATATGCACCCCTATGTTTATTGCAGCACTTTTTACAATAGCCAAGATATGGAAGCAACCTAAGTGTCCATCAGTAGATGAATGGATAAAGATGTGGTACATATACACAATGGAATACTATTCAGCCATAAGAAGGAAACAAATCCTTCCATTTGCAACATGGATGGAGCTGGAGGATATTATGCTCAGTGAAATAAGCCAGGCAGAGAAAGACAAATGCCAAATAATTTCCCTCATTTGAGGAGTATAACAACATAGCAAAACTGAAGGAAAAAATAGCAGCAGATTCAGAGACCCCAAGAAGGAGCTAGTGTTACCAAAAGGGAAAGGTCTGGGAAGATGGATGGGGTGGGTGGGAGAAGGGGATTGAGGGGTATTATGTTTAGTACACATGATGTGGGGGGTCACGGGGAAACAGTGTAGCACAGAGAAGGCAAACAGTGAATCTGTGGCATCTTACTACACTGAAGGACAGTGACTGCATTGGGGTATGGGTGGGGACTTGATAATATGGGTAAATGTAGTAAACACATTGTTTTTTCATGCAAAAAGAGTGTATATCAATAATACCTTAATTAAAAAAATATATATATATATAAAAGAAGAGCATACCTCACCAAAATACATATATGTGTATATATATATATATATAATTTTATAATTTTATCTTATTTTATATTTTTTAATATATATAAAAACACTATGCATTATTGGTTGAATGGATGAATGTTCTCCTGAGACCTATCAGGCTATTTGGGAATACAATTAGTTTAAAAAATAATTATAGTGTGGGAAATGTGAGAATATGAAGAAGGAAATGAATCACATTAAGTGGGGAGAGGAGTTAGCTGAGGCACGCTTCTCGAGAGGAGATGAATCTGTACTGCATCTGCCCAGGAACTTGCTGGACAAGGAGGGTGAGTGAGGACGCAACTCACACAGCTTGTATTGAGGGAGAAGCAGGATTAAAGGCAGGAAAATGGAAAGCATGTAGCATGTCTACACAAAAATACTACTTTTGCATTAATATTACCAAAATCAATACTGTGCAGTTGTCTTATATATAGAACTTTAACGACAGCTTTCAGTAAAAAAGGATTTATGCACCTTTTTTTATTAAGGTATCACTGATATACAATCTTATAAAGGTTTCACATGAGCAACATTGTGGTTATTACATTCACCTATATTATCAAGTCCCCCCCCCACACTCCATTGCAGTCACTGTCCATCAGCATAGTATATGCACCTTTTTTATACACAAAAATGCAGAAACAATAGGTTTGCCTCTTTGTATATGTACATATACACAAGTCTCTGGGAGGAAACATGCAGCTGGTTAAAATCAACTGCCTCCAGAAAAGTGGACTCACCGGCTGGAGGACAGGACAGGAAGATTTTGTTTTGTTTTTTTATCTTTTGAATGAGACTACCTCTGAATGCATTACCTATTTTTAAGTTAAAATTTAAAATATATGTAAGACTTGGAATCAGGGAACAAGCCTGTCTAGCTTGGGTAAGTTATTAGCCTCTGCCTCTATGAATCTGTTTTCCTATATGCAGAATGGGGATGATAACATTGTGGGATTAAGTGAAATAATACGTTAAATGTAATAAACTAAATTTCACACAGGGCACCCTTATGAACACTAGCTGGTATTGACAAAGCTAGGACTGTTTGATTCCATAATACATGTTCTTTCCACTCCAAAAGTTAATTATTGATTCACCAAATCAAGCTGAAGAGGGGCTGTCCCTAGAGAAGATTTGTCCCCAGGTTGAAGATAGGAATTGGGTCACTGGGCTCTCCCTGAAGCTTAGATGCTATGGCCTCAAGGGTCTTTATTAACTGTGATCAGCTCTGCCAGGAAGCAGTACAAATGCTCATTATTAGCACTTGGATATTTTCACTGGCCTTGTCTCCCCCATGAAGGGTCACTGAAGGTCAATGGGTGAAAGGTGCTCTTTTGTCTGTATAACCAGGACCAGGTCTTCTCCAGGAGAAGCGGTTCTTAGAGCTGCTCACAGACATCTGGGTCCAACAGTAGAGAACCCTGGCCTGGAAATCAGGAGGTTTGAGACCCAAGGTTGGGAGTCAAGAGGTCTTGGACACTACTAACAAAGCATATACCCTAAATCCTACCCTTTAACCTCTCTTGGCCTCGTTTCTTCATCTATACAATGGGAATAAAAATGCCTGCCCCCAGCTACCTCTAAGGGTTGATGTGTATAGTTAATGAAAAGAGATATGTGAAATGACATCTTCTAACTCAAACTCTAGACTATGAGGATCTCCTCCAATCCACCATACCCTTTGGTATGTCTTTGGCTTCATAGATATATATTTTTTCTATAAGTTAAAAACATGATCAAAGGGAAGTTGAAAAAGCTGACCCTCCATTAACAAGCTAGAGCTGTCACCATAAAGCTTTCCTAAACTGTCCTCCTCTCCTCTGTCAAAGAGATTACAAGATACACACAGGTGGGTGGGAAGGCTCCTATGCCCATAAATACATGTAGGCAATATCCATCTATTTCAAATGTTTGTCCTTGGTGAGAGCTGCAGCTGTCTTAATGTGGCTAAATCAAGTAAGGGAAAATCAGAAAAATGCAAATGAGATTCTTATTTTAGGCAAATCAATCTCAGCAATGCTCATATTTGATCAAGCTTATCTTTAGGACGATCATTTGGATAATGGATTAATGCAAAAGTTTATTTTTACCCTGTCTTTTCTCACCCCTTAACATCCTTCAAATCACACTTTGACTGACAGATAAGGCAGACTCCTTGTAAGTCAGTTTGGGGACAGTGTCCCAGCATTAGTGCCGGAAGGGACCCTGGCAGTCACAGGGCCCAGCTCACTACATGGTCACCAGTACCACACTGCCCCCACCTCTAATCACATGACATGAGGCAGCTACAGCCATCCTCAAACCCCTTTCTAAGGGGTTTCCCTTAGAAAGCCCCAGAAACAGGTGGAAAAGACACTTTGGACTTTGGGTATGAGGAGGTCTTTGAGGAATGGTGCAGTGAGGAGGTTAAGAGCTTAAGCCTTGAAGTCTGGCAGTCCTGGTGGAATCCTAGCTCTCTCACTTGCTGTTCGAACCCAACTCCCAAGAGCCTCAGTTTCCTCATCTGAAATGATAAAATGGGGATAATAATGACATAAACTTCACAGGGTAGTTGTGTGATCTAAATGAGAACCACATGTGTGAAGCACACTGAAATGTCTGACCCAGGGCAAAAAGAGCTACAGAGCACTTAATATACTCAGCACTGTCCCAAGTCCTTTCTGTGGATCCCTGAATCTAATACCAGCAACAGCCTTACAACATAGGTATTATTAACCCCTTTTTAAAAAAAGCGGGGAAGGATACTAAAGACCCCAAGAGGCCTAGTGACCTACAGAGGCAAAGTTGCAGAGACAAGATTTGAACCCATGGCTCTAGAGCCCAAGCTCTTACTCTGATCGTACAGCTATTGCCAGTTCAAAAAGTGACCAAAGATGGAGACAGAGTCTCTGCCTCGTACAGAAGCACTGGACTTGTAGCAAACCCTTCTAGAATACTGTATAATGAAAAAAAAGAGGGCACCAGGTCAGGAAGGAAGATGCAAGTAAGAGAGAAGACAGGGGCTACAGCGATTTCACAGCACAGTATGGAGACAGAGAGGTGGCAGCTTCTGGTCGCAGGCAGCCACCTTCTGGGGTGCAGAAGGGTCATCACCCAGTCAGAGCCCTGGCACCCTTGTCCTGAGCTGGAAGCTTTGGCTAAGGCTCTCCCTTGACTTGATGTTGGGAAGGGGGCTGGGGAAACTTCCTAGGTCTCTGCGGAGATAAAAGTCACAGTATGCTCCCAAAGCCTTTCTCATTTCAAGCATTAGATTGCTTTGAACCAGAGCCACAGTGGGACTGGAAGGTGGGAGTCAGCCTGGAGGAAATGGCATTTAGAAATATCCTCCCTCTGAGTCCGAAATGTCTGGTTATGGAAAAGCCCAGTTTCTTAGAAACAGCATAATGATTGAAACTAAAGACTCAGAATTCAGGCCTATTTTTCAAGTTCCAGCTCTAAACTTACTAGGTCCATGACCTTGGGAGATTATCTTAACATGGGATCTCAGTTTTCTCTTTTGTAAAGTGGGGGCTTCATAGGATTTTGATGATAAAATAAGAGAATATGTACAGAGCCTACACAGGGTCTGGCACAGAGCAAGTGGTTAATAAGTAGTAATCAATTATTAGACGTGGTGGTTTTAAACTAAGGCAAGAATACAATATTCAGTTGCTTGTGTATGTGAGATGGGGATGTGTACACACACACATACAAATATGCATTTGTACCTGTTTCCTCAGACATGTCACTGACAAGCCAGCACATACTTGAGCCAAAATGGGGCATGTTTCCCGTACTCCTCAGTCCAGCAAGTGTGCGAGGTAGTGTGATTATCCCCATTTTAGAGATGGGACTCTAAGGGACTTAGCTGTACCTAAGTAGCTTGCTCAAAGATTCAAGGTGAATCCAATGTCCTTCCTACTCTTTTCTTAGCCTTCCTGACAATTTGTGTCCACCCTCCGCCTCCCGCACAAATTCTCTGTCAGCCAAAGGATTATGGATTCCCCCCAAACACTGCCTGATTATGGAAAGGAGCCGCGTAAGAGGTGACAGGGAAAAGACAGGAGAGGAGGAAGATGGAGGAGGTGAGAGGAAGATGGAGGAGGTGAGAGGAAGGGGCACAAACTCTTTGATACTGAGGGCAGTTTCTGCTCCAGGCCCTGAGCCCGGCGCCCAGCCACGTCCCCAGCCCTGGGTCTGCCCAGGCAGGCGTCGCTGCCTCGTCCTCCCGAGGACTGCAGGGCTGGGTCCCTGTGGGGCTCTGGGCTCCCGGAACCCTCTGTGCTTCCGCGGTCTCTGGCTACCCTGATGCTGGCTCCACGAGTGCCTGCCTGCGTCAGGGCTGTGCAGGGCGGGTGGTCCCGGTGCAATTACAGCAGGCACAGTGACCTCCGCAGAGCTAACCTTGAGCGGAAGGAATTCCCACTCCCTCCTTCGGCACCTTCTTCTCCAGGTCATCTGCACACCAAGGCGCCGCCGACGGCTACCCGCCGGGGAGTGTGCAGAAGCGGCACTCTGTCGGGAGAGCAAAGGTCAAGGTGCTGGAGAGGAAGGATCGGTGTGAGGGTATACAGAGCCGGGCATCAAAGGGCCCGGCACAGCGTCTGGCACACAGTAGGACTCCGCAAAGAGAACAGCGCTGTCCCCTCGGCCCCCAAGAAGCTCTCCGAGCAGCCCTCCTCCCCCTGGCCAAAACGGCATTTCTATTCCGCCCAGACACTCAGGCTTCACTCCCTTACACATGGAAATCTGGCTCCATTGATATGAAGGGGCTAATTACTACATGAGACATAATTACAAGACAGGAAATGGATGTATAGACGCTGTCAGTGGGAGGGGGAGCTGCCGCGGCTGCTCGCGCTGCTCTGAGCTCCAGCAGGGCTAAAAGCGGCCCAGAGCAGCAGCGGCTTCTTGCGCTGGGAGTTTTCACTGGGCGGAGAAATGTGCTCCCAGAGAGGTCGGTGGTACTACAGATTTCTGGAAACCAAATCCAGTTTCCCTGTGAATTTGTTCCACAGTTGATGACAGATTCCCACAGGATCCCCCGACAAAATAAAAATCATACTTAAAAATGTAGTTAGTCTTAAAGGAATCATTTAAAGAGGAAAACGGCAGGAAATGACAGTTCTTAAAAGTAGCAAAAAAGAGAGATACTGTGTAGAAGTATATGACCTAGAGCCTGCTTCTCTTTGGGGTTAGCTGAACCATATGCCCAGCAGGTTGCATGATAAATATGCCCTTTTAGAATCCCTTAGGATTTCATTTTTTCACTCTAAAATAATATATCTTGATTCATACATACAGGCACAAAGAAATATAAACAGACAATATGCATGAGTGACAAGGTCCATCCTTGTTGATAATCAAAGACACAGTAGTTTTAGCTAATCTGCATGGAGCGCCCTCTGCACTAAGCCCTGAGCTTGGTACGTATTTGTATGTTTGTCTTCACCACGGCTCTGTGTACAGTATGCAGTCATCCCTAACTTACAGCTAAGGAACCTAGATGTGGAAAGGTCAACCAAGGTGCCCAAGTTCACACAGCTAAATGCCCAAGCAAGGGTTTGCACTCAGCCTGTCTGAATCCAAAACCTGGATTTTCAAGAACAACAATAAAATTCCCCCAAATTAGTAATTATATAGTCTCAAGAATCTCAAGTGTTTCCCTCTCTGAGATCCAGCATTAGACCCTTAACCACCTATCTTTAGAAAATAGTCTTTAATTTGAAATAAGTTTAATGCATAAAGATCTTCTTTGCAGACTTGCTTAGTTATAAAAGGGAAAAAATTAGTCATAATAGGGAAAAAAATCAATGATGGGGAAAGGCTAAAAAATTATGGTACATCCATAACATGGAGTATTAGTCAACCACTGCAACTGATATTTGCAAGGAGTTTATAACAACAGAGGGAAATGTTTATGTTATGCGGAATAAAAAATAGTGTGATTCAAAAGTATATGTGCATGACAAGAGAGAAATGTGGAAAGAAAGACAGCATGCCAAATGTTAGTGGGTTTTTTTTTTAAGCATATTCATGACTTGAAAGAAACAATTTTCTGCCTTTTGTGATAGCCCTTCATTGTTTGTATTCTTAGCCTTTCCCAGGCCCTGCCCACCATTGTAAGGCTTTTGTGGTGAGTTTTTGCTTATCTTTTCTCACAGATGTCTGTTTAAAAGAACCACCATCATCATAATTTATTATTCCCATGACTTTGTTTGCACACAATGGGCCTCCTTTAAACAGAAGATATCTGTGCGGAAGTTGCCTCCTTTGTCTAGGCTGATGATATCAAATGCAGAATAAGGACCTTTTTAAGACCAGAGAGGGAGATGTCTAAGGGGGCAGAGCTGCAGGTACCTATGAGTCTTCCACACCAGAACATCATTGGTCCATACATTCATGCAGTCAACGAACTTTCCTAGGTTCTGGGAATATGAAAAAAAAATGTCAAAAAGTTTAAGTTGTACTGGCTTGAGGAGAATCCCTGCTGATTGCATAAGAAAATGGGAGGAAGCCGAGGCCAAAACAAGTAACTGGAGCTATAGTAAGTCATTGGCTGGAGAAAGAACTAGAAACCACATCATCTGGCACTTTGCACTTACTCTGTTGGTAGAAAGAGAAGGAGAACTGGGGAATGGGAATTCTCTTTGCTGGTCCGGGATGGCAGCCCCTGTTTAGTCAGTGATTTCTGGTGCCTGCGGTGGGATGACAAGGACACTAGCATGAGTGGCTCGTCTTCTATGGGCCAGGCTTGTGCCTAGGTACTCACAGGTTGGGACAATTTATACCCTGGTCTTCCTAAGGCAGATGTCCATGGCTCACCCATGGGCTGAGGCTTGTTCTCTCTAGAAGCACCATTACTGCTCCTGTACTTTTAATCCAGTAGGATATTCCAGAGCCCCTCTACTCAGAAGTTTTCAGATTAGAGTGAGAATCAGACAGACCTGCCCCTACTCCACCACATACTAGCTAAACTGCTTTTTCTATGGTTCAGGGTCCTCAGGACTGGGGTTGTGGCCTGAAACCACAGCATCATTTGAGGAAAATTCAGGCCCCTTATGGGCCTCAGGGCTTTTCCCCAGGCCAGAGTGAATCTGATATCCAGGAAGGGGCTCAGAATTTGTACCGATAATGAGCATCCCAAGTGCTTCTATGACCTCATGGTCAGTGTTCATTGGTAAACTTTATAGAGTTGTACTTTATCCATACCTACAGTTTAACAATAATGTCACCATTTCCTTCAAGGACAATGAGTGAGTACAGTGTTTTACATCTGGTTAATTAAAGGGCTATTCTAAGATTTTTCTTAAAGCAGCAGCTTTCCCCAAAGGTGAATTAAGGTCTCTAAATCTAGATACAGAAAATGATGAGCTGTAAATGTAAATAGATCTTTTTCTGCTTTTATCCACCATGGTTTCAAACACTTTGAAACCTGATCATATATGGACAATCTTACCATGTCATGTACTCTGTAGGGCATCGTGTATAATATTTCATCTTCAGAATTATATTAAATTCACATATGCAATTTCAACACATATATAACTTTCTAAATGTAGCAGACTCAGAAACACAACCCTTGCAAGCCTTGGGAAGTGGTCATATGTGTTTTTATTACTCAACTAAATCTTCACACCCCAATGTGATCAATCATGTCTATCTTTTATAATTATGGATTTTCTGTAACCTCTTCTTACAAACACTTCGGTATCATTTCTGAAGCACCACTTCTAAAATTATCTGATTTTCAACTCGTTAGACTGATACTTTCTCCTCTTCAGTGTAAAATTGCTGACATCAGTGAGGTGTGAATTCACCCCCCTGGGTTTTGTTCCTGTATGAATTCTCTGCAGAATCATGAGTCAAGGCTTCTAGACGAGAACCTTTTCATTGGCTTCTTAGAATAAGCTGTCTACGAGAGCTTCTTTATGTCGAATTAGGGTTGAGCTAGATCTGAAGGCTTACCCGTGTTCAGCAGAATACAGGGTTTTTTTGCATGAATTCTCTAATGTTTCTGATTCCCTTTTGAGGTGGTGTCTTGGTATTTCCACTGGTCTTTAATTCATACACTTATTTTTGAGGGAGAGGCTCATCAAAATGCTCTCGACAGTCCTGCATTTGAAGACCCTGCTGGTGCCTTCCACCTGCCCAGACCCTAGCAGAAACAGTCTGGACAGGACCCCCCAATTTGGGACCCATCCAGGAATAACAACAACATCAACTATTCACCTGCATTCTGCTAAAAAACTTTACCTACATTATTCCATTTAACCTTCAAAATAACCCTTCAGAGTGGATTATTATAATATCTCTTTTAAATGTTTGGTTCAGAGAGGTCAAACGACTTGTTCAGGGTTGCACAAAAAGAAAATAGCAGAGCCTGGTCTTTTGGACTCTTAACAACAGTGCTTCTAATCTCTGCACTATTGCCTCAATTCCCTCTCACTTTTCATTCTGTCCCTTGTGCCTTCTGGGAACCCCCACCTTGCCAAGGGGAAGTCCACAGTCTTCAACACTTTCAGCCCAGACTTGGCACTAAGGCCCTGCCCTGCCCAGCCCAGCTGGACTTGCACCACAGAGAGGCTTTATTCTCCAGCCTCTGTTCCTTCATAGCCATTCTGAGGGATGAGATCATCATGAAATTACTTTCTGCTGCTCCAGGCATTCTCCTGTAACTCCAGTGCCTTCCATACACTCCAGTCTCCCAGTTCTAATTATTGCCATGCTGGGTGGGCCCTCGGAGAAGCCTCAAGGCAGAAGACAACTAAATTAAAAGCTCAGGTAGCAAAGATGCCATACTATCTCTGTATAACAAATTACATGCAAAATTTAGCGGTTTAAAATAAGAACATTTATTATCTCACAGATTCTCTGAGTTAGGAATCATGATGGGGCTTAGCTGGGTGCCTCTGGTTCAAGTTCTCTCATGAGGGTGCAGTCAAATTGTTGGCCAGGGATGTGGTCTCATCTGAAATCTCAGCTAGAACTGAAGGACCCACTTCCAAGCTTGCTCATGTGGTTGGACCTTAGTTCCTCACCATGCCACATGGGCCTGCCCGCAGGGCAGCTCACACATGGCACCTTGTGCCCCCCAGCGCAAGTGATCCAAGAGAGAGCAAAAGAAACCATACTCAAGGTGAAGTCTTTTCATAACCAAATCTCAAAAGTCTCATCCCCTCACTTCTGCTGAATCCTGTTTGCTCGAAGTGAGTCACTAGTCACTCAAGGGGAGGGGTTACATGTGGGCATGAACACAGGAGGTGGAGATTACTGGGGGGCACCTTGGAGGTGTATTGGACAGAATTAGTGGGACTACTTATTTACAACCACCACCCTCCAAATAACCATGCACATTAACTTAGTTCTTCTTTTCCTGAAACTTAGCCTCTTCTCTAGACAGTAGCTTTTATCATCTCTCCTTCTTGGATTTTGGAGTCGCCTACCAACAGAACAGTATAAGAGCTGACGCCTGTCATTTGTTTAACCCACTCTAAATGCTGGTTCAGACACCCTGAAAGATGCAGAAACCGAGGCTTAGAGAAACGAAGTAATCTGCTAGCAGCTAGTAAAGATCTCAAAGCCAGTAAACAGCAAGGGCCTGATATAAAGCCGAGACCAGCTGCCTCCAGAACCTTGTTCTCTTTACCATGATGGTTCATGCACACCCCTTGTTTTCGTCTCTTGGGTCCCACTTTGCAGTGACTCTGACTCTTACGATTTGAGAAAGGTGGGGGATGCTTTAGGCAAAAGGAAGATATGTTTCACTCTAGGGATCTTCCCAAACTGCCTGTGAAAGGCAGAAGGGAGACATCATTGGAAGGGCTGGAGAAGTGGTGGCTTAGACTAGCAGGAAGTCCCACAGAAATCCTAAATATAATAATAGATTGAAGATGGAAAAGAAAACACTTTACTGGAATCCCTTGCTCTTTCACTTCATTCCTAGCCCGATGTAGTCAGGCTCGTGAACTGTGCTCCCACAAACTTGGATCCACTTGATCTTTAAGGCCAATGCTGAATGAATTGCTGAGTCATTGTTCCCTGTGTCTCTGTCACCAGGCAAAGAGCTTTACCTACACTGGGTCATTTTATTCCGAATTCTTCTTGTTGCTGATGTGCAAACATCATCTTGAGGTATCTCAGCTGGGAATGGCCACCGTAACAAGGCAATGTGGCTCCAGGAGTGACCCGGCATAAGCTAGAAGGTCTCATTCTGCATCTCTGTGGAACACACATGCACTTGATCACAAGGCAAAACAGAATGAACCGGTCATGGAAAATTCATCCTGGACCTCATTCAAGAAGGCTCCACCTTACAGTGAGGTGGGGCCACAGCCATGTGACTGGTGAGGAGCAGGCAGAAGTATGAACAGGCAGGGACAAAGCTGGGGAAGCTGTCCCCTCAGTGCCTCCTGGGACAACCACACGGCTGGATGCAAAATGATCGGCTCACACTCACCTACGGTGCTTTGCCACCAAGGCTTCCCAATCTGTGGATCATGTGGCAGGAGGAATCCAAGTAGGCGTAGGCTCTCTGGCTTCACATAACCTGTCTCTTCACAGCAAAACTGAGGCCAGGCCCTAGTATCCCTTTTCCCCATCCCAGGAAAAGACCTGTCAAGAATTACGTTGGGGTGTTAGGACCCCAATCAAATAAGCTAGATTTAGGGGAGTGCTTGAGTTCCCACAGAGAGCTAGAGTCCTCTGCAGGTCTGTCCTGACAGAAGCCTGGTCATCAGAACAGTGCCAGCATGGTGGGGTTGGGGGTGAGAGGATGGAAGAGAAAGAAAAGGAAGGGAAGGGAAAAAGAAAGAAGAGAGAAGCTTGTCTTGCTGAGAATTCAGGGATCTATGGTTTATCCCAAGCACACCATATCCAGGTTTTCAGAAGTAAGACTAATTCCAGAGCCCACTGGTCAGTGGACTGAGACGGCGCAGGGAGGAAACCCGTGACCAGAAGGACTGGTTTGTAAGTTTGAAGGAATTGGGACTTACATAGAAAGCATCAGTGACCCTAATTCAGAAAAGCAGTGGGTAGGGGGGTGGTTAGCATTGATGGAGGGGGCAGTCAGGACCTGAGTCTGCTGCAGGAAGAGCCATTCAAAGCCCTTGTCCCTGTACTTGTATCTCAAGATATCAAGATAAGAGATCATGATCTCAGTAATCAAGTTCTTTAGAGTAAAAAGAATGGGGGTCTTGGCTTCCAATTGCTTTGCAACTCTAGGCAGGTGGCTTGGCTTCTCTGATTCTTGGTTTCCCTGTGAGGATTGAGTCCCTAGACTGTACACTCCATGGAGACAAGGACCCCATCTGATGTACTCACATCTGTATATATCAAAGACCCAGCAGAGCACTTGGCACACAGTAAGGGCTTAATGAATATTTGCCTAATTAATTAATTAGCTAATTATGACCAAAACTCGTGAGGATCAAACATAATAGTTGAGTGTTATAAGTCACAGAGGCCTAACACTACAGAATTTTAACTGCATGGAGAGCTGATCATCAAACAAAAATGGAGTAAAGCATGCTAACAGGCAAGAAACTACGATGCTCCCTTCTCTCTGTGTCTGAAGCAAGATCTCACCTTTCTTATTCACGATGGAGTGGCTGCGAATCACCTGTTGTTTACATGGTGGCTCTCTTGTCTCTTGTTTCATACTAAGTCTACTACAAGTTAGCTTTTCTTCATCTCAAGTACTTTACAGCCCCCTGCAAGAACCCAGTTGTCTTATCTGGTATATAGAATGTGGGTAAGCTGAGGGTCTTCAAGCCATAATGGTGGGCTTAAAGTGGTGAAAACACCTGGAATTAAGGGCAAGATTAGGGGTGCTATCCATTGTGAGGAACCTAAAAGAATATAAGGGCCAGAAAGGCAACCACTATCTATCTTCTCTCTTACTCTTCATCGCGGGATAGGGGGTCTTATGGGGCAGAGGATACTAAATAGAGAAGAGGTGGAAAACATAAGAGTGGCAAATTCTTCTCTGTAGTATCTTTGTGAAGTCTCTTTATCAATGAACTTGAGATATCAAGTCACATGCTCTTGTGTGATCTCACTGGCTTCAGGAAAACAATAAATTTATCAAGTCTCTGCAAGCTGAACTAATTCCTCTGTATGATCTAAAAGACCGTGTCTAAAGAGAAAGGGTTCCTTTTACAAGTAATGGAGATAAGGACGAGAACGTTCATGAAAGCTGTGAAGCAGTGCGTCTGAATGCAGAATCCACAGACCACCTGCACCAGACCATCTAAGGCACTTGTTAAAACATAGATGGTAGATTTTCAGCTCAGCCCCACTGAACCAGACTTTCTGCAGGAGAGGAAGAAGGAAGAGTAGGAAAACTGTCCAGTGTCCCTTTGGTAGGAAGGTGGTGAAAGGGGCAGGAAAGACCCAGGCACGATGAGGTTCCAGCGAGGTAGGTGTTATCCAAAGCCGACTAACTGGAGATGCAGGGCCACCCTTGAGACCACTACAGATCAAAGAAGAGATACTGATGGTCATCTTTAAATTCCAGTGAAAGAACAGGGCTGAAAGTAAGAGACAAAAACAACGGGTTAGGACCTTGAAAGATGCTTTCATCAGTCAACAGCTGAAGCAGATAGAAGGCCTGGATGAACACTAATAACAGAAAGGGGCTTCTTATTGCTAGGTTAGAGTGGGTCTGCCTAGTCTAAGGATTTTTCTTCAGTTGTTGCACACCCAAGAGGAATGCCGTTCTGGCCACCATTTCTGCTGCTGTCACCTTCCATGACTCTCACTCAGATTTGCGGAGATTGACAGAGCTGCCAGAGGAGCCAGCCCGGCTGTCTGATATGTGTAGTTAAAAATAATCTTTAGAGCTTTCTAAGCTGGCTTCTGAATATCTGTGGCTTTAACTGATGGGTGATCTCTGTGCTGTTACATGAATTTGAGAACTAGTGCTTCCAGAATGTATTGCTGTCCAGTGCTGGCTACTAAGCCTCCCCGTATTGTCCCTAATGCCTGCTGACCCCCACCCACCCCATCTGTCACCTCCAGGGGCCACAAACTGTGATGTGATCCACTGGGTTCCAAGTCTTGGCTTGCTTACCAAAAGATACCCTGAGAAACGGCTTGAACTTGGAGAATAATGAGGGGGTTAATCACAGCTTCTTATTTTATTTATTTCTTCTTCTTGGGGATTTCTCTGCTTCAGCTGCCTCAGGGGGCAGGTACAACAACATGACAGAAATGAAAACACTGAGCCCCATTAAAATGCTCTACCAGCTACTGCCAGATCCCGAGCCTTTGGAGAGCAAGCTGCCACAAAGCACAGCTGTCCCTCTGCTAGCAACAGGGGGTATAGGCTCAGATTGATGGTTTGGGGTTCAAGCCCAGCAGTTTAGTGATGACAATAATTATTATAATAATAACTAACCTTTATTGAGTGCTTTCTATGTGCCAGACACAGTACTATACATTGTGTGTATATAGCCAGGTCTGTTTCTGTCTATAAAATCCCGTTTAATTCTTACTAGAGTCCTGGGAGGTAGGTCATATCATCAGCCCCATTTACAGAGGAGAAAAGTGAAGCACAAAGAGCTTGGATAACTTGAACAGAAACCCCACCCCAACTAGTTTTATCCAGGAAGGAGACTGGTTGACGCATAGAATTCAGGAAGATGGGGTGGGGTTAGCGGTGGCTTCAGGCACCTCTGCGTTCAGGGGCTCAAATAATGTCCCTCGGGGACTTTGCCATTCTCTCCATCACTCAGCTCTGCTTCTGTGTCTGTATTGACCTCTTCCTTTGCTGCTACAGCTGGGCTTCTGGATTACAAGCAACTCCGGGCTTACCTACATCCGGCACGTGTGAGGCTATGATCGTCAGTAGTCAAGGTACTGGCAAACGTGGGAACAGTTGCCCCTTTAATCTTTCCTTTCACAACTGCCAGACCTGTTAATGCAACCATGTCACTCCCTTCCTTAAAACTCATCCTTGCTCCTCCATTGTCACCTACAGGGTAAAGTCAAATGTCCTTAGGAAAGTCCCAAGGTCCCCAGGATCTGGTTCCTGTGCTTCTCTGACTTCACCTCCCACGACCTTCCCACAGACACGCTGAGTGCCCAGCAGGCCACAGTGCTGACACCTCCTGGATGTTCTTTCACACCTCCATGCCTTTGTTCATTCTGTTACCTTGGCCTGCAGTGTCCTATCCTTACTTTTGATTCCTCTTGGAAAATCTTCATTCATCCTTGAAGATTCAAGTTAAGCCTTCCTTCCTTCATAAAGCCTTTCTTGGAGCCCCACATACAGGTGACCTCTTCCTCTGTAGCTCCCAATCATTGCCCCTTGTTTCCACCTTTCTATAGCTGGACTTACCTAATTATATTGAAGTTGTTTTCCTGTCTCTTCTATCAGACTGAAGCCCCTTGAAGGCAAGAATCATGTCTTAACTTATTTCTGGAACCCTAGTACCTAGTATGCAGCCAGCACACCGGATGGTATGATCAATGCATGTTAAATTAATCAATGGATGGCTGGGATGAATGATTAACTTAAGATATGTTTGGCGGAGTAACAACTTGATTGGTGAAATAAAGAGGTTAAATGCTGATCTAAGAGTACAACTCTTCCCAAGAGAAAAGGCAGGAAGGCTAATACAGTGGTTAAGAGCATGGGTTCAGGATAAAAACCTGGATTTGAATTCTGTCTCTGCTAGAACTGAGCTACCGTGAGCCTTAATTTTCAAATCTGGAAATTTAGAGTAATAATACTGGATGCATGGGTTATTGTGCCGATTAAGTAAGATAATGTACACTTGACAGCAGACAGAGGAAGCTCTATTATCTCAGCTGCCACTAGAAATTCTATTAGGGAGAGCAATGTCTTTGCTGGGAAACTCCCCTGTTAAGGAGCTTAGGGTAGAAGGTGAGGCCATGAGAGGTAGTGCTGAGACATCAGCAAGGAGAAGGGACAGTACTTTTCTCAAAAATAAACAATTTGGGAATTATTTTAGATTTAGAGAAAAATTGCAAAGATAATCCAGAGAATTCCTGTATACCCTTTACCCAGCTCCCCCCAGGTTAACATCTATGTGATACATTTGTTAAAACTGAGAAATGAACATAGCACAATACTAGTAACTAAATTATAGACCATCCAGATTTCACCAGTTCTTCCGCTAATGTCCTTTTGCTGCTCCAGGATCCAACCCGGGATACCACATTGCATTTAGAGATTACTTCTCATATCTATAGAGAGGAAAATTGTGGAGATTTCGAAACAAACCAGGATCAGAAGGGAAGGAAGGGAGAAGGGAGTGGGGTGAGGAGTGGGAGGGGAAAGAAGGAAAAGGGAGATAAGAAAGAGAGAAACAGCAACTTCAATTGCACTGTGTCTGGCTATCTCCCTTTGAGTCTCTCTCCATCCCACACTATAACCATGTGAATGCTGATGTGAGAAGTTTTAGCCATGGAAATGCAAGAAGTGCTCTGAATTTCATGTCTAAAATGGTCTGGTGCAAAAAGAGGCCACACAGAGGACAGAGAAAGAAAGCTGAAGACAGACTTGGGCCTGGGAGCACACATCTCTCAGTCACAAAAATCTGCAGGAGTTTAGACTTCCACAGGCTACAGAGTTGGCCCAGTGGAGAATAGCCTATTTTTTCTATATATTGAGGGGCAGAAAACCTCCCTGATTGGCATCTGCCTGACATATAGTGGTGCTTAAAGTATTCTTTATTATTATTAGTTTAATGCTTAGATGAAAACCCTTTTTAAGGATTGCTGCTCAGCTATCACCCCAACTCCAAAAAGCAGACTCTATGCTTAGGTAAGAACTCCTGCTCCTGGTTCAGGCCCCTCTCCTTAACATCACCCACTGGGGACTTCACACAGAACACAATACATTCGCTACCAAGAGCGCCTGCTCCATGGATTGACCCTTGTGCATGTTGCTGACAATGGCCATCAGGGTAACCCCCAGGCCCAGCAACAGTGGGGAGGATGGGCAAGTGATGTGGCCAGAGTAACAATAACCATGATAGGGTTATGAACTCCCACAGTCAAATCCTGGATTCCCCCACCTTCTCCCTCCTCCAGAAGCTTCCTCTTCCTCCCTTCCTCCTCTCAGCCAAACCCCTGCCCCGGCTCCAGACCCAGGAAAGTCCCTGAAGGGCTCCCTGGCTCTCTTCACTACAGAGATGTGAAGACTTACGCAGAGAACCCTGGCTGACAGGCCAAAGTCAGAGACTGAGTCCCCAGGGCAGGAACGAGAGCAACCAGCCCAAAGACAGCCAGTCTTCTTCTTTCATTGAATTGATCAGTATTTTGAGCACCAGGTAATAACAATAATCATTCTTTGCATTTCCAAAGTGCTTTTATATCCATTATACCAAGAGGTAGGAGAGGTGTGCCCATTGTACAGAGGAAGAAGCTGTGTCTCAGGAGGGTAAAGGATTGCCCAAAGGTCACCCAACTAATCGTGAAGGATCCAAGAGCAGAAGCTGCCCTTTGGACCTGGCCATCCCTGTTAGCTGCCATCATAGACAGCTCCCCAGTGATTCCCAGTCTTTCAGTGGAGTGCAGGGGAGCTCAGGTTCAGGATACAGAGCTTCCCAAATGTCAACATTGTACCTTTAACAAATTTATTTGAAAACACATTTCTTCGAAATAATTTATTCCTAAACAGTTAGAGCAGGGAGGTGAAGGCAGTTGTCAAAGAATGAATTGAACAGACGGGATAACAGACAGGTTAAGGGGAATAATTAGAGGCTTTTTTTCCTGTTATTCAACAGCTTCTTTTTCAGGCCTGTCAATCACTGTTTATCACACTTGAACCAAAACAATGATTTTTTTTTTCCCTCTCTGAAGCCAGGCAGACCTACTGGGGAGATAGTCACTAACACTGACAGTGTGACATATAGGCTGGAGCTAGGGTAGCTTAAAAGTGTTCACAGCAGCATGGAAACCAGGAGATCTATGCCAGTGTGAAGGGTCTATGCCCCTAGCTAATAGTGTGCCTAGCAGAAGGAGGGAGAGATGTTTTCAAAACTCCTATATGGGCTAGCATTCTTTTTTTTTTTTAGGGGTTTATTTTTTTTTAAATTTATTTTGGTATCATTAATCTACAATTACATGTGCAACATTATGGTTATTAAACTACCCACTTCATCAGGTCCACCCCCCAACCCCATTACAGTTACTGTCCATCAGCATAGTGAGATGCTATAGAATCACTACTTGTCTTCTCTGAGTTGTACCGCTCTCCCCGTGGCCCCCCAACATTATGTCTGCTAATCGTAATGCCCCTTTTTCCCCCTTGTCCCTCCCTTCCCACCCATCCTCCCCAGTCCCTTTCCTTTTGGTAACTGTTAGTCCATTCTTGGGTTCTGTGAGTCTGCTGCTGTTTTTTTCTTTCAGTTTTATTTTTCTTTGCTCTTATGCTCCACATATGAGTGAAATCATTTGATACTTGTCTTTTTCCGCTTGGCTTATTTCACTGAGCATAATACCCTCTAGCTCCATCCATGTTGTTGCAAATGGTAGGATTTGTTTTCTTTTTATGGCTGAATAATATCCCATTGTGTATATGTACCACATCTTCTTCATCCATTCATCTACTGATGGACACTTAGGTTGCTTCCATTTCTTGGCTATTGTAAATAGTGCTGCAATAAACATAGGGGTGCATCTGTCTTTTTCAAACTGGGCTGCTGCATTCTTAGGGTAAATTCCTAGGAGTGGGATTCCTGGGTCAAATGGTATTTCTATTTTGAGATTTTTGAGGAACCTCTATATTGCTTTCCACAATGGTTGAACTAATTTGCATTCCCACCAGCAGTGTAGGAGGGTTCCCTTTTCTCCACATCCTCGCCAACATTTATTGTTGTTTGTGTTTTGAATGTTGGCCATCCTCACTGGTGTGAGGTGATATCTCATTGTGGTTTTAATCTGCATTTCTCTGATAGTTAGCGATGTGGAGCATCTTTTCATGTGCCTGTTGGCCATCTGAATTTCTTCTTTGGAGAAGAGTCTGTCAGATCCTCTGCCCATTATTTAATGGGATTATTTGCTTTTTGTTTGTTGAGGTGTGTGAGCTCTTTATATATTTTGGATGTCAACCCCTTATCGGATTCATCATTTATGAATATATTCTCCCATACTGTAGGAAGTCTTTTTGTTCTACTGATGGTGTCCTTTGCTGTACAGAAGCTTTTCAGCTTGATACAGTCCCACTTGTTCATTTTTGCTTTTGTTTCCCTTGCCCGGGGAGATCTGTTCATGAAGAAGTTGCTCATGTTTATGTCCAAGAGCTTTTTGCCTATGTTTTTTTCCAAGAGTTTTATGGTTTCATGACTTACATTCAGGTATTTGATCCATTTTGAGGTGACTTTTGTATATGGAGTTAGACAGTAGTCCAGTTTCATTCTCTTACATGTAGCTGTCCAGTTTTGCCAACACCAGCTGCTGAAGAGGCTGTCATCTCCCCATTGAATATCCAAGGCTCCTTTATCATATATTAATTGACTGTATATGTTTGGGTTAATGTTTGGATTTTCTATTCTGTTCCACTGGTCTGTGGGTCTGTTCTTGTGCCTATACCAAATTGTCTTGATTACTGAAGCTTTGTAGTAGAGCTTGAAGTCTGGGAGCATAATTCCGCCTGTTTTATTCTTCCTTCTCAGGATTGCTTTGGCTATTCGGGGTTTTTTGTGGTTCCATATGAATTTTAGAACTATTTGTTCCAGTTCATTGAAGAATGCTGTTGGTATTTTTATAGGGATTGCGTTGAATCTGTAGATTGCTTTAGGCAGGATGGTCATTTTGACAATATTTATTCTACCTAGCCAAGAGCATGGGTTGGATTTCCATTTGTTAGTGTCCTCTTTAATTTCTCTTAGGAGTGTCTTGTAGTTTTCAGGGTATAGGTCTTTCACTTCCTTCGTTAGGTTTATTCCTAGGTATTTTATTCTTTTGGATGCAATTGTGAATGGAATTGTTTTTCTGATTTCTCTTTCTGTTAGCTCATCGTTGGTGTATAGGAAAGCAACAGATTTCTGGGTGTTAATTTTGTATTCTGCAACTTTGCTGAATTCAGATATTAGTTTTAGTAGTTTTGGAGTGGAGTCTTTAGGGTTTTTAATGTACAGTATCATGTCATCTGCAAATAGTGACAATTTAACTTCTTCTTTACCAATCTGGATGCCTTGTATTTCTTTGTTTTGTCTGATTGCCGTGGCTAGGATCTCCGGTACTATGTTAAATAACAGAGGAGAGAGTGGGCATCCCTGTCTTGTTCCCGATCTTAGATGAAAAGCTTTCAGCTTCTTACTGTTAAGTATGATGTTAGCTGTGGGTTTGTCCTTTATGGCCTTTATGATGTTAAGGTACTTGCCCTCTATACCCATTTTTTTGAGAGTTTTTATCATGAATGGATGTTGAATTTTGTCAAATGCTTTTTCAGCATCTATGGAGATGATCATGTGGTTTTTGTCCTTCTTTTTGTTGATGTGGTGGATGATGTTGATGGATTTTCGAGTGTTGTACCATCCTCGCATTCCTGGGATGAATCCCACTTGATCATGGTATATGATCCTCTTGATGTATTTTTGAATTCAGTTTGCTAATATTTTGTTGAGTATTTTTGCATCTATGTTCATTAGGGCTGGCATTCTTTATTTAAACTTCTCAACAACCATGCCAGATAGACACTCTTATCCCCATTTCACAGATGAAGATGCTAAGGCTCAGAGATGTTAAACAGTATGCACAAAAAACAAAATGTATAAGGCTAGATTCAAGAAAATGCAGTGCTAAATAGAACTGTCCATTTTCTCAACTAAGCTGAGTGTCAGGATCCCTATAGCAGGTTGTATTCAGTCAAGTCCGTGTCCTACTGGGACTCTGGGTACCAAGACAGAGCAATCAGTTTAGCTCTAGATAAGGCATGTGGTAGATGAAGAGCAGCTACTCAACTCAGGGGCCAGGGTGCTGGAAAGAGAGCTCTGTCCTGGCAAAATAGGTACCTAAACTGGTTGGCGGCACAGGCACGTTCCAAATCCCACCAATTGAAGTCCTGGGACTTTGGAGGGCACTCAGACATAAACCCACCTTAGAAAGACTGAAGCCTGAGAGAGGAAGAGGGCAGAGAGTGTTAAGGAAGCACAGAGGGGAGAATCTGACTCAGGAGGAGCAGAGAAGACTTCCTAGACGAAGGGAAAATAGAATTGAGTGGTAGGCATGTAAGTGAATGTAGAAGAGAGGAAAAGAGAAGGAATTTCCAGCAGAGAAGACAAAAAACAAAGACACACATGCCAGAAACATCATGAAGTGGGGAGAAAAATACATGAAGTTGGTTGTAACTTGAGTATTAAACTTAAAGCAGAAATGGCCACTACTAAGGCAATAGCTGATAATAGCTAATTTCTACTGAATGTTTACCACAAACCAGATACTTCTGAGAGCTTTATGTATATTATTCATTCATTTCACAAATATTTATTGAGCACTATGGGGCTGGCTACATGCTGTGCATGGCTCAGGACAGTGTGAAAATGTGGGGTTCTTGTTCATAAGCAAGAAGAGTTTACCTTCCTCTGCAGTCTCTCTGCAGTCCACCAGCCAGTGGTATTTTTTATTTGCTATTTAATGTTTATTCCTGAAGCAGAGATACTAGCAGGGCAAATACAGACCATCAGTGCCCAGTATTCTGCACTGCAGCTTGGACCACAGGTGACTCTGACATTTACCTGACTCTGACCTTCCCCTTGCCTGTCCTGTACCAAAGCTTCCTCTGGAGCATAGGGTGGCAGTGGTTGCCGCGAAAGGGGTGGAGAAGCAGGTAGGCTAGGACTATAGGAAACTGTGCAGGAAAAATAGCTGGTTTCTTCAAGGAAAACATTGCAAAAATGAAAAGAGATGGAGGGGAAACTTACAGATCAAAAGAGATTTAAAGGTAAATCAAAAAATTACAAGTGACCCTTATTTGAATCTTAATTCAAACAAAGAATAGGGGGAAGCATGACATTTAAAATAATTGAAAATTTGAGCACTGGTTGGATATGTGGTTACAACTTCTTTTAACAGTGATCCTCAATCACTGTTATTTTTTTGGATGTGATATAGTTTTGAGAGTTTTGGTAAAGATCTCCTATATTTCCAAGGTACATATTGAAATCTCTACAGATGAAATTACGTGTCTGTAATTTACTGCAAAATAATCCAGGATAAGCGGTGAGAGATAAAACAAAAATTGGCCTTAAATTCATAATTATTAGAAATTGGGTGATGGGCATATAAGAATATATTAAACCATTTTCTCTTCTGTGTATGTTTAAACTTTTCTATAACAAATAGTTTTTTTAAAAAATAGAAAGATAAAAGACAGAAAGATTGGGAACAGTAAAGACATTTGACAATTCTTTCATTGTCTTTTCATTTGACAATTTCATTTCCATATAGTGAGTTTTGCTATAAACTGTGCCAGAGAAATAAGGCAACAGCTGGTACTATTTTATTTAATCCTCAATAACAATTTTTTGAAGTAGGTGCCATTATTATCATCCCCATTTTACAGATACAGAAATTAAATATGAGAAAATTAAGTAACTTGTACAGGGATGCACAGTAAATGGCAGAGCTGGGATTCAAACCCAAGTAGTTTGGCTCCAGAGCTCTCACTCTTAACCACTATATTCACTACCTTAAATGTAGGGAAATAACATAGCATGGCATTTTGGGTTACTCTGACAGATGGCTGGGGGACAAAACTGGAGGCAAGGAAACTAGTTTGGAAGCTACTTCAATAGTCTAGGCAGGAGATGATGATGGCCTGAACCAGAGCAGGGGCAGTAGAATTGAGAGAAATGGAAGAGTTGCAAAGATAAACACTAACCAGTAGCTTTTGGTAATATTAGGAGAACAGGTGTAAGGAAGGCATAAAGATGGATGTCAGATTTGGAGCTTGGTTCAGCAAAATAGCTGAGACAGAAGATAAGAGAAAAAGGATGATGTGAGGAACTAGTTCATTTGGGACATATTAAGTGCCCCAGCGCTCTCTATAGGGGTATGGATATCAGAACTGAGATCACCTTCATTTACTGGCAGAGTTGTTCTTACTGATAAAATAAACATTTTGTTAGTAACTACAAGTGATGGGTTTCTAGTTGTGGAAGAAAGTATTATTTTTGCCAAATGTCCTTCTCAGACAGAAAAGAGGCAATGGAGTTAACACGTTGCCTTCAGATTCTGGCCTGCCTCCTGAGTTTGATTTCCCAGGGCCACCTTCTTTTCCATCCATTAGGCACAGTTCTGCCAGGTCTTGGCTTCTTCCCTAGGTAAAAATAACCTGGTAAAAGGATACAAGCTTGGAATTTAGACCACTTTCACATACGGAGGCTAAACTTCAAGGAGGGGACACACCGCTAACAAGCTGTGTGACACTTGGTAAATTTGTTTAACCTTACTGAGTCTTTGTGTCCCCAGCTGAAAATTATGGTAATGATACTTGTCTCTTAAAATTAAAATGAATGATTGGAAGTAAAGAACCTACCAGAGGCGGTTAAGTGCTCAGTAAATGCCAGCTCCATTCCCCTTCCCCTTATACCAGATGCTGATGTCAGCCCAGGACTCGGTTGAGGAGTTCAAAGACCCCAACTTAAGAAGGCTTGAAGACAACATGTAGCTTTGGACATTTTGGCTTTATATGTCAAAATTTAAGAAGCTACTTTCTTTGTTAATGTATGGTTCACATCAGTTCCCTTAAACCAAACAAAACAATTCCCTTTGGCAATAGTTACTATTTTCTTGCTTCCACAGTCTATGCCCGTCTCTGGGGGAGAAGAGAAAGAATTATTTAAGCTATATATTCTCAATATAAGCCTAGAAGACCAAGTCCCCCCAAAATGTACCCTTAATCCTGTTATAATTTGTGAAAAGCTAAGGCAGCTACACAAGCATTTTCTTAAGATGTGGAAAACAAAGCCAGAGGGAATGCAACTATAAATGACATTAATTTCAACCTAGTAGGGGACCATTAAAATTTTTTCAAAAGTTATATTGTTTACAAAATAGAAACTTTATGTCAGAATTAGCCTCAGTGGATGACTGTGCAACATTTCCAAAAAGATGAAGACAGTGATAACAGGTTTAGGAAGTTTGTTTATCTGAGCAAGTTTTGAAATATGTTGTCCAATCCAGTTTGTTTGGGAATCACGTGCTTTCTTGTATTACTAAATGTCAAACCTGTGGACTTTAACCTGAGTGCTTAAGGCTGTGGCAAGAAAAGCAAGAAAGACAGGGAAATTCTGATCAGAACTGTGGGCAGACGCCAGTCTTTGGAATTAGAGTAAGAAGTCCTGGGGAAGGAGCTGTCCATGCACCTGGTGCTGATACCCCTAACTGGGTACCCACTGTGAAGCTATAGGCACAAACAGTGTATGAGACAATCTTGGAGTCCTAGGAGAACCTTACTTAATGAATTTATGCACTCCAAGTGGGAATGAGGTATTCCCATATCAGGATGAAATGCACCAGAATCAGTTAAGCTGTCAAAGCCTGATGCCCTTGTTCTGCCAGATGTAGAAGGTGACCCATAAACACTACCAAAAGCTTGGGGATATCATATCCCAAGAATCTCACTAGTTTGAAATTAATGTCATTTATAGTTGCATTCCCTCTGGCTTTGTTTTCCACATCTTAAGAAAATGCTTGTGTAGCTGCCTTAGCTTTTCACAAATTATAACAGGATTAAGGGTACATTTTGGGGGGACTTGGTCTTCTAGGCTTATATTGAGAATATATAGCTTAAATAATTCTTTCTCTTCTCCCCCAGAGACAGGCATGGACTATGGAAGAAAGAGAATAATAACTATTGCCATAAGGAATTGTTTTGTTTAAGGGAACTGATGTGAACCATACATGCATTAACAAAGAAAGTGGCTTCTTAAATGTTGACATATGAAGCCAAAATGTCCAGAGCTACACGTTGTCTTCAGGCCTTCAGTTGGGGTCTTTGATCTCTTCACCCAAGTCCTGGGCTGACATCAGCATCTGGTATTAGGGTGCCTGGAGGAAGAGTCCTGATTAAAACGTCTAAAAGAGTACTCAGTTGATTCCACTTCTTGAAAGTGAGCCAGCATTTACTGCATAACTACCATGTATCCAAGTTTCAGTCAGATGCTTTACACAAGTCCTAACAGTAACCCTGGGAAGTAAGTATTAGTATCCCCATTTCACAGAGGTAGATGGAAGCTAAGGTTTAAGGAGGGGTTATAACTTACTCAAAATCATTCAGTTTGCAAATGGCAAAGACAACATTCAACCTCAGGTTCCTGTTAACACCAGACTCTAGTATCTATCTGTGGCTTCAGGGACCCCGATAAGCCAAAAGTCTCTGATGTCACAATAGGAACTGAGTGTGGGAATGGGGTTGCTGGTGTCTGGATGAATGTGAGAGGTTCAGTGGCATCCTCCAAATCTGTGAGCCGCGCCTCTCAAAAGTTCATCTTAGAAGCACAAGCTGGTGTTATGATGACTATATCAGAATCAGCGGTAGGCATGTTAAGAACGCAAAAAGAGTGGACCCTACTCTCAAAGATCCTAATTCAGCAGGTATGGAATAGAGCCCAGAAATCTGAATTTTTAAAAGATTTATAGAGGATTCTGATGCAAACAGATTTGGAAACCACTTGGCAACCTTTATAAGCTTCAGGACTCCCCTCTTGCCTTTAGTTATAAAACAGTCCTCAGGGGTTCAGAGCCAAGGTACAATTCTGAAGGAGGAACCACAGTCCCTATGGAAATAATCACACAGAACTCAGAGACTGATTACGACAGGGGTTCTCAATCAGAAGGCATGTGTCAATACCACAGACACTATCTCAACCCCAACACATTCACTTCAGTTGAGAACCACTGCATATCCAACGAACCTAGAAAAGAATTTATGGGAGGTAAGAGATAACCATTTTCTCAGGGATTAATGCTATCCTCTTCTGCACTATCACAGAGCAGCCATTACATTCTCTACCATCTGGTGTATCTTCCAGGAGGACTTCTAATTTGTCTCAAGGGAATTCCCATGTGTTGCTCCACTAAAACTTGAGGAGATTTGCACTCAGGGGTTCTCTTTGGGCTTTTCCAGATGGGGGCTGATGCTTCCTCCTTTTGGTTTTGAGTGTTCTGGGGCACGCTGGCTGCTGTCTGCACACTGACAGAGGTCTGAGCTCCAATGGGTAATATAGCACTTTCCTGCACTGCATGAGTAGTGGGGACTATAGCAAACTGTCTAAAGGGAGATGCTGCTTCTCAGTTCCAGTCAATACTTGCCGTGCAGAAATGCAGGCTAAGTATTATCAGTTTCTCATTTAAAAAGAAAAAGGCCTGAAATCAGAATTTCTAAACGTTGGTCCAAATTAAAAATTTAAAATATCATGTGGGCCAAACAAAACTTTCTGTAAGCCACATCTGGCCAATTTGCAAACCAAATTCAGTAGGAAATAACCTCTTGCTGATTTTTGGTCTGCTTGAGAGCAGGCTTTCATACCTGGCCATGTGTGCCAAAGCAATCAGTTCCACTGGGAAGCTGCAATTCTAAAGCACTTAGTCATCCCTTGCTGTGTTGATTTGGCCACCTGTCAGGGTGCGGCTCTTAGTGTGGCCTTTGGTTTTAAGGAGAGAAATTAAGGGAGAAGGGCTGGAATAGAGCCAGTTCTTACTATCACCAAACATGTTCCAGTAGATTGTGCTTATACAACCTACTGACATGCAGATAGGCTTAAAATTTCACTAAAATTGCATGTATCTTACTGTTGTCCAGAACCAAAAAATCAAGTGGCTGACTCAATTCCAACTGTTATATTGGTTTCTTTTCTTCTTGTATATATTCCAAATCTCCCATGAAAAAGGATCACCTCCACTGACAGGCACCACCCTCTGCAAATGAAACAATCTGAAGCTGGCATTTCACTCTACTTATTTCACCAAATCAGATTCCAAGTGAAATGAGGTATTTGATCATCCGTAAAGGGGATTCAGCCTGCATCTTTACCCTCTACCACCACCAAAATGATTGTGAATTCATTAGCTTTCTTTCACTTTCTAAAACTCTTACGTCAGTCTTTCCTGTTGCAAAGTTGTGTGTGTGTGTGTGTGTGTGTGTGTGTGTGTTGGGGAAATCAGTCATCAGGGGACACATATTCTCTTTGCTTTGCAACTCCCACTTCCACTGGTTCTCTTCTTTCTCACTCTCTGGTGGGTGAGAACTCTGGGGGGTAAATGCCTTTCCTGAGAAAGAAAGCCTCAACTAGGTGGGTGGTTCTGAAACAAAAATAGTAACAAAGACCTAGCTGATGGAGAAGTATCCAAGAAGAAAGTCTTGTGGGATCTTCTCTCCCTTCAAAAGCAGCTGGGCTCCAGATTCACTGATTAAAGGCATAGTTCCTTTGATGCAAGTGTCTGTGTGTGTCTCAAGTTTTCAGCCACCATCAATGACTCCCTTGATGTATATGATTTCTTACAAGAATGGGGAAAAGAGAAAAGATTTTCAGAATTGCCTGTGGATCTTAACCAAAATACTCATGCTTGTCGTCTCCACTTACCCCACCCTCTGGTCCACCACTGTTGGCAGTTGAGGTAGGAAGTCAATTATATAAAGTTCAGAAAAGCTCCCTAGGGAATTCTGATTAACTGCCCTTTCCACTCCCACAATACCCTCACTTCTATTCCTATTTGAGAATCATTGAACTGAGACATGCCAGTCACTTGGGTTACTTTGGGTATATTGTGGCTAGAAGGAGTTTGTAGATGAGATGCCCATTCTCTCTCTCTCTCTCTCACACACACACACACACACACGGAAAGAGAGAGAGAGAGAGCTTGGACCTTAAATAAAATAATGCATGGGATTAGACATGCATAATCACCTGAAGGAGACAGGGGTGAATCCTCTGCATAATTGAAGATATTAACAAGCCTAAAGAATTTGTCAAAATTGAAAAGCTGGGGAGTGCAGAGGGAAAGGAAAAGTTGGTCAGTCAAGAGAACACAGACAAAAGAAAACTGCTGAATTAAGGATTGGTAGTGTCCATCCCCAAGGGAGCCTCAACCCTCAGACCTGGAGCATCATAGACCATCGGCAAAACCATCTCTATTACTAAAAGATGAATCAGGCCACCCAAGGTTGATGTCGGTAGGCATCCATCAATCTATTATCCCCAGGGCTAATTCTTGTTCCTTCAAGCAGCTTTCTGATCTCCTTTCTTTCATGGAGAGAAAGCGCTGGTCTATATTTTAGGTACCTGAGACAGTGGTCTTTCATGGTAAATGGCTTTTTATTGATCATGATTTTGTGTCCCGTGAAGCTTAATCCTAAGGTCCTGCCTGATATGTTACAAACTAACTCTTCAACCTCATCTAAAACCACTGAAGGTGACAAAATGACTTCTTTTATAAAAGGACTATTCTTTTGTTTAAAGTGAAGTTCACATAACATAAAGTGAACCATTTTAAAGTGAACAATTAGGTGGCACATAGTACATTCACAATGCTGTGCGACCACCATCTCCACCTTCCAAAATATTTTTATCACCCCAAAAGGAAACCATGACTCCACTGAGCGGCTGCTCCCTATTCTCCCTTCCCCCAGACCCTGGCAACCCAAGTTTCAGTCAATCTCTATGTATTTACCTATTCTGAATATTTTATATAAATGAAATTACACAATATATGATCTTTTGCATGTCTGGCTTCTTTTATTTAGAATAATGTTTTCAAGGTTCATTCACATCATAGCATATATTAGTACTTCATCCATTTTTATGGCTGAATAATATTACATTGCATGTATATACCACAATTCGTTTATCCATTCACCCACTGAGGGACATTTGGTTTCTTTCCACCTTTTGGCCACTGAAAATAGTGCTGATATGAACATGCATGTATATGTATTTATTCGAGTAGCAGTTTCCAGTTTATTTGGGTATATACCAGGGAGTGAAATTGCTGGGTCATATGATATAATTCTACATGTAAATTTTTGAAGAGCTACCAAACTGTTCCACAGTGGCTGCACAATTTTATATTCCCACCACCAATGCAAAAGGTTCCAGTTTTTCCACACCCATGTCAACACTTGTTATTACCTGCCTTCTTTTATTATAACCATCATAGTAGGTATAAAATGGTAACTCATTGTGGTTTTGATTTGCATTTCCCTAGTGAATAATAATTTTAAGCATCTTTTCATGTGCTTGTTAGCAATTTGTATATCTTCTTTGAACAACTGTCTATTCAAGTCTTTTGCTCATTTTTAAATTGGATTGCCTTTCTGTTGTTGAATTACAAAAGTTCTCTATATATTGTGGACACAAGAGACCCTTATCAGAGGTAATTTGTGAATATTTTCACCCATCCTATAGGTTGTCTTTTCACTTTCTTAATAGTGCCCTTTGATGCACAAAATTTATTAATTTTGTTGAAGTTTTATCTATTTTTTTTGTTGCTAATGGTTATAGCATTGTATCTAAAAATCCATTGCCAAATCCAAGATCATAAAGATTTACCCTTGTTTTCTTCTAAGAGATTTTATGACTTCAGTTTATGAATGTAGGTCATATATCCATTTTGAATTAATTTTTGTTCATGGTGTGAGGAAGGGATCCAACTTCATTTTTTTTGCATGTCGTTATCTCATTTTCCCAGCACTATTTGTTGAAGAGATCATTCTTTCCCCTTTGGATGGACTTGGCAGCTTTGTCAAAAAAATGTTCTGGACATACATGCATAGATTTATTTTTGGTCTCTCATTTATTTTTTATTGGTCTATATTCTACCTTTATGTCAGCACCACACTGATTACTGTACCTTAAATTGGGAAATGTAAGTTTTCCAACTTTTTTCTTCTTTTTCAATATTGTCAGTTATTCAGAGCCATTTTCAATTCCACTTGAACTTGAGGATTGGCTTTTCCATTTCTGAAAAAAAAAGTCATTAGAATTATGATGGGGAATTTCGTTGAATGTGTAGATAACTTTGGGTTGTACTGCCATCCTAACAATATTAAGTCTCTAATCCATGAACATGGGATGTCTTTCCATTTATTTAAGTCTTCCTTAAATAACTTTTTTCAGCAGTGTTCTATAGGTTTTGGAGTATAAGTCTTTCACCTTTTTAGTATACTTATTTCTGGGTATTATTTTGGCAGCGAGAAGGATGCTATTTTATCTCTGTTATGACTATTTTAAGTCATAACAAAGATCACTATTCTTAATTCTGTGTGGAGAATAGACCTTACAGAAGAAAGAGTAGAAGCAGGAGGATGTATTGGATAATCCTGGTGAAAGATGATGGTGTCTTGGGCAATGGAGTAGTCTTGGGAATGGTGAGAAGAGATTGGATTCGGGATACATTTTGAAGGTAAAGCCAAAAGATGGGAATGGCTGGAATATAAGAAAGAGTTTAGTCAAGGATCACTTTAGGGTTTTTGACCTAAGTAATTGGCGAAGGGTGGTGCCATTTACAGAGATGGAGAACACTGGACAAGATGCAAAGGGAAACAAAGAATTCAGTTGGGATAAGTTGACTTTGAATTGCTTATTAGATATGGGTAGTATTTAATCACAATTTCTATTAACTTATTCATTTGTACTTCATTATTAACTGCTGTCACAACAGTAAATAGTAGACAGTAAACTCCACAAGGGCAAGAACCAAATCTTTATTATCAACTGCTGTACTCCCAACACCTAACAACAATGTTTGGCACTTAGTAGATTATCATTAAATATTTTTAAGTAAATAAATAAATAAAAATGCAAGCTCAGGTCCAACTGGTCTTTCCTATATACCTGGTTTATAACACCACTTTCAGATGCACATTCTTATGCTTTACGTATTGTTGCATTTCCAGCACTTTTTATATTTTTTTAAGAAGTAGGTTTTTGTATTTATAATTTAATAAATGTCTTTCACCCCATCTCCTTACTCACTCTTTACCTTTCCATCTATGCAATTGCTGGCACAATGTCAAAACTTAACAAATGCCAAGAAAAATATGAAAAAAAAAAGACTTCAATAACAACAACAAAAAAAGCTAATATTTATTGAGTACAAACTATGTGCCAGGTACTGTGTAAAATGCTTTACATCTTCTCATCTAATCCTCACAACAAATGTACCAGCATAAAGCCTGAAGCACAGTTGGGTTGGCTGTTTGTTTTTTTCAGTTTTAGGGTCACATGCTTTGGAATGTGAGTTTGTCCATACAGCCAAAAGGAACAGTTGAGATGGGTACATTAATTTATTTAAGTGAATATATATCAATGTCATTCTTTTTAAAGGGTGCTGACTTGTGCCAGCATAAATAAAGCCTTGGAGAATCTTGTAATTGGGCAAATGCATTCCTTCAAGTTAAAAAATCCCTCAGGCAATAGACATTTACTGGGCCCTACTATACAGGTATTGGTGGGGGTTAAACACAAGATAGAAGATATGGGCTTATCTGGGGAGAACTGGATGTGGAATGGAATGGGTCATCAGCAAGCCCTGGAGATCTGTCCCTTGGTAGCCTCTCTCCCCCACTATCATTCTCAGGAGTTCACCAAGGCTCTCTACAGGAGTTTGCAAAGGCTTCTAACTAGCACCCTCTTAAAAAATTCCAGTAGTCAATGCACATGATCTGTCTTAGAGTGAAGTTTCCAAAAGTGGATGGTGTTCTGGGGAGAGGTGCCTTGCTAAGGAAGGCAGGAAGCTATGTCAAAAGACCATAAGCCATCCCCTTCCACCCTGAGTATGTGCTGTGCTTGGTGCTTGGCCTCAGAGTATGGTATGGAAACGAGGAGCTGGAGAGTAATGTTACAATGGAAAAATCTGGCAAACACTACCTCAGCCAGATGCCCAAGGTCAACATCAACAGCAATGTGTCATCTTGCTAGCATGTGCCCTTGATATGATGTTATGTGAATGGTACTTTACTGCTATGGCCTTTCTGCCAAAAACCCATAGCCCCAGTTTAACCCTGAGAAAAATATCAGACAAACACAAATTGAGGGACATTCTACAAAATACCTTACCAGTGTCCCTCAGAAGCTTCAAGGTCATCAAGAATAAGACAAATCTGAGAAGCTGTCACAGACCAGAGGAGCTAAGGAAACATGACACTCAAATATTATCTTCCAGTGGTAATTCTTCTGTGGTTCAAGTGTTTACAGTTCTTTGGTGAAAGGTACTGTAGTGTGCTGGTTAAGCAGAAGGGCTGTGATGTTAGCAGGCCTGGGGTTTGAATACCAGCTTTTGCCACTGACTGACTGTGAGAATTTGATCAACTTAAACTCTGAGCCTGAGTTCACTCATTTGAAAACAGAAATAAAATGAATAGCACCAGTCTCATAGAACTGTCATCATGCTCAAATTAGCTAATGCTTGTGACATGCTTGGTGTCAAGTCTGGCTCATGGTAAACAATAATATGAGTTATTATTAAATTCATATTTATTTATTTTAGTAAATGGTATGATACAAGGATTTAAGTTTTCTTTTCACCAAAATCTCTAACTAATTTCTCCCAGCATTTTCCAAATGAGCCATCATTTCCTAATTGATTGGAAAACGCCACCTTCATGAAATAACACACTTTTATTTGTTACGGCTTTCTATTCTGCTTTTTTTTTGACTTGCCTGTTTATTCTTACACAATTAGCACCCTAATTTACTTTGTAGCTTTGCATGGGTTTGTTACATGTTTTACAAGTGCTACAAGTACCTCCATGGTATTATCCTTCATATTTTAATGGTTGTTTTTATTCAGAATGTGTTGAGCAACTTCCATGTGGAGCACTTTCATAAGCTTAGTGAAAAGAATACTGGAATTAGAGGACATAATCCCTGCAATGAAGTGTGTGTGTGTGTGTGTGTGTGTGTGTGTAAGTGTGTAGAGAGAGAGAGAGATTGATTATTCCCTTAACCATCCAGAAACATGTCATGGGTGTTATTTTCATGCCAGGCACAGTGTTTGGTTCTGGAAATACAGCCTAAATAAGACATACGCTCAGCTCTCAAGGAGCCTTTAGCACAGGGCCAGAGACAAATAAAGCCAGGATTCTAGTACTGAACGACTTTAGAGGTGCGATGCGAGCACAGAGGTGGGTCATCTCAATAATGAAGTGACAGTTGGTAGGAGTTTCAAAGGATAAAACTGAGGTGGTAAAGCACAGGGGAGCTGTGGGTAGGAGGGGGCACAGCAGGAGGGTCGTCTAGAAAGGGGAACAAAATGTGTAAAGGTACGTCAATTCATGGAAAAAGACAACCTGCTTGATATGGCTGGAGGGGGTAAGGGAGGTGGGGATGGACTTGCGTGTATATGTGCATACGCATAAAAGAACTATGACATTTAAGGGGGAATTCGCTGCCAAAGTTCTGGCTGATGTCCTTTCTTCTCCCTGAAGCTTTTCAGCACATTCCATTTCACAAAGATCTTGTCAACCCAGATCACTGAGGAAGAACCATGAATATTTTGTGACATTTCTTGTTCATTTTTATTTAATTTCTACTCTTGTGCCTTGAAGGCAGCTTCTAAATATATTTATATGTCAAGCATTCTCTTAGATACTGGGATATGGCTGTGAACAAAACAACACCCCTGCCCTTGTGGAGTTTATAGTTTTGGTAGAGGGAGACAGATAATAAATAAACAAGTAAATATGTAGTTTGTTAGCTGGTGATAAGGGATGCTTTGGAGGAAGATAAATCAGTATGAGAAAGATAGGCATGTCTATAGTAACATACATTGTGTTACAGTTATCTGTGCCTCCCTCTTCCCTATTAGATTGAATGTTTTTCAAGGGCATAGATTTGGTTTTATTAATCCCTGTGGCTTACTGGTCCAGTGCCTAGAATAGAGCATGTGTTTAATAAAAGTAGAGGAGCAGTATAGGTTAAACCTGGGTGAGACTGCCTTGTCCAAATCCAGTCTCCATCACTTACTAAAATCATGACCTTGGGTGAGGTACTGAGTTCTCTATACATCTATGAGTTTCCTCATCTTAAAAATGCAGGTAAAGATAGTACCTTACTCATAGGGTGGATTAGATGAGATAATATATTAAAATATTTAAAGTAGTCCCCCTGCATAGGTTGCACTTAATAAATGATAACTGTTATTGTTAAACTGTGATCTGAATATATTCTGACAGCATGGACTTTAGGGCGCTTAAAATAATTTATTGTTGTTTAAAAGTTCTGCTCATGCTAGGACAGGTCTTCAGAAGAACCATCTTCTGAATTTACACCAGCATATCATTGCAGCCCAAACATGGCCTGAGAAGTTTACGCAGAATATAGAGGCTCGAGCACTGGCACAGACCCTGGCTGCCCTTTTGTGGACCTCGGACCATACTTTGCATCCAACATCTCACCAGAGCTGGTATCTCACCTCTCTACCTAGTTACCAGGTTTGGGAATATGGCATTAACAATACAATTGTCTGGATTTATTTGGTGATAACATGTTCTGACAGTATTTAGCCTAGAGGCCATGTACATTTCCATTATCTCTTCTCAGTAAAGAGATTGCCTGGAGCTATGTCGTGTGTCTAGAAATATTGCCTTCTCAATTCTCACCAAAGTAAGAGAGTCCTTTCTTAAATTTTTCTGGGATGTTGTAGTTTGCAAAGCACTTTCCTATCCATTATCGTTCAGTCCACAAGCAAACACTCCAGAAAGACAAGGCAAGGTGATCATTTCCACCTAGCGGCTATGGAAATGGAGGCTTATGAGGTTAAGACTCAGCTTCTTCTGAGCTGAGCTTCTGCTCACTCCTGATTCTGTTCCTATGCCATAATCCAGGCTTCACACAAACCCTGGGTTCCCCCCAATATTCAACATGTTCATGTGGGCCCTTTCTCTTGGTGTTTAGCCACCTCTATTTTTTTTTTCTGTTTGCCCAATACATCCCCCTGTTTAGAGCCACAAAACGGACAGTTATACTTTTTTCAGGTCAGGTGACCTCAGTCCACTAGAGCATCCCAGGCTCTCTGTGTCCAGCCTCTGCAGTTCTATCACTGGGCTGACACCCCCTGGTTGGAGGATGGAGGCTAGGATTCTAAAATGACTTCAAGGAGGGACATAGTTGCCCTAAATAATGATGACAATAGGCAATCTGTTACCATTGCACAAATCTAGGCATACTGAAGTTCTCCAGGAAGATATACTCTGCTATTTCTCAGGCCAGTAATTTAAAAAATTACTTTTTAAATTGATGGTATGTAGTAGAGTAAGATAAGCCGGCTAATTTATTTTACCAAATAAGGATAATCAATAACCACCATAATGAAACAACATAGAGACACCAAAAAGGTAGGAGAAATAGAATCTCAGAATAAAAGACAGTACATTTAGCTTTACGAAGAATATACAAATCATCCTCTTATGTCTTATTCTAAAGAGGTCTGCGTGAAACACTTCATCAGGCACTTGCTCTGGGATTGGCATTTGGAATCACTGCTCTGCGAGTTTTAGCATCATTTTTACACTTTTTGCTCTAGTGTCCTTGACTCCCGCTGTGCTCAGAGTTGGAGAATTCCAGGCCTAAGAACACATGTATATGGACTAACAATAAACTTTCTCTGTACATCTATATTAGAGCCAAGACTTGTGAATCATTCTTTCTGGATATACTATTAAAAGCAGTGAACGTGATATAATTAGGTATCATTTGGAACAGTGCATTTGTTTTGTAGTGGTTGGGACAACATGTTAATCTCAGGAAGTCTTAGCCTGGAATAATTATGGAATCCACCCACAGTCAGATGAGGAAAGCACCTGATTGGATGTCACATGTTACTGCAACATGGAATTCTCACCCACTGATGAGATCCTGACCTTCCTATGACCAATACCCATTTAAAAAACCCTACTGTGAAATTTGGGCAGACATTATAAATGTCATTATAAAGTCAAAAACATATTACTAAGAGTAGGTAAGGGATGGAGAAAGGGTAGTAATATATTTTGAGTACCTACTATATGGCAGATACATGCAAGTGAATCAGATATTCACAATAAACTTTAAAAATCAATTAGTTATCCTTATTTTACAGGTGAGGAAATTGAAATGGAAGATAGAGCATTTGAATAAGGTCACACAGTTGGAAAGTGGCAGAATTCAAATCTATTTGACTCCAAAATCATGCTCTCTACAACACTACTAGAGAAAACAGAACCAAGGCCTAGAGTCCCAACATCTTTTAGCATGGTGAAATATAAACAATTGAAACTAAAAATATTTGCAGGTTAAAACTAGAGGTAAACTTCTTGGACTTGCCAAAGAGCATCTATGAAAAACCTACCAAGAACATCATACATAATGCTGAAAGACTGAACAATAGAAGATTGTTACCTGAGATTGGGAACAAGGTGACGGTGTTTGCGCTCATCTTTTCTACTCAATGTTTATTGGAAGTCCTAACCATGCAATAAGGCAAGAAAAACAAGTAAAAGTCCTAAATATTAGAAAGTAAGAGATAAAACTTTTTTGTTTATAGAGTAATAAAATTAGAGAATCCTCAAAAATCTAGAAAAAAAAAACTACTAGAACTGAATTTGGCAAGGCCACAGGATACAAAGTCAATAAACAAGCCAACTGATTTCTAAATACCAGCAATGAGTCAGTGGAAATGAAATTTAAAAACCAGTACCATTTACAATAACATTAAAAATCTTGAAATACTTCCAGATAAACTTAATATAATATGTTCAAGATCTGGGGTACTCTGAAAAGTACAAAACATGGCTCACTTAAATTAAAGAAAACCTAAATAACTGGAAAGATATACTGTATTCATGAATTAGAAGACTCAATATTGATAAGATGTCAGTTCTTTTCAAATTGATCTATGAACTCAGTGAAGTACAAATCAAAATCCCAGAAGCATTTTTTTTTGGTAGAATTTGACAAACTGATCCAAAATCTATATGGAAGTGCAAATGACCTAGACTAAGCAAAACAATTTTGGAAAAAAAAAGAACAAAGTTGGAGGACTAAAATTACCTGATTTCAAGACATACAACAAAGCTATATTAATCAAAACAATGTGGTATTGGCAAAAGGGCACATAGTTCAATGGAACAGAATAGAGTTTCCAGAAATAGGCCTACAGATATTCGATCAAATGATTTCTCAACAAAGGTGTTAAGAAAATTCAATAGAAAAAGATAATCTTCAATAAACAATGCTAGAACAACTGGATATCCAAACTGGGAAGGACAGAGAAAACAAAAAACCCTTGACATCACACCATACACAAAAATAAACTCTTAGTAAATCATAGATTTAAATTTAAAAGGGTAAAATATAAGAAAAAAAACCTTATGGTCTTATGGTAAGCAAAGATCTCTTTTTACGACACTAGCAGTAAAACAAAAAATAGATAAATTGCCTTTCATCAAAAATTTAAAATACTACACTTCAATACACTGCTAAGAAGATTTGAAAAAGCAAGCCATAGACTGGGAGAAAATATTCACAATACATATAACCAACAAAGGACTTACCTAGAGAATATGTAAAGGATACCTACGCCCAACTTTTTAAAAGGGCAAAAAATTTGAATGCACATTTCACAAAAGAACCTATACAAGGGCCTAGTGAGAACATGAAAATATGTTTACCATCATTAGTAATAAGAGATCCCAAGTGCTGGTGAGGTTGAGCAACTGGAACCCTCGCACATTTTGGGTGAGAATGCAAAACGTTACAGTCACTTTGGAAAATAATTTGGTTGGGTTGTATGAAAGTAAACATACATTTACATTATGATCAGCAATCATATTTCTAGGACTTGACTCAGGAGAAATGAAAATATATGTCCACACAAAACCTATACATGCAAACCTAGAAGAAACGGACAACTTCTTAGAAAAATACAACCTTCCAAAACTGACCAAACAAGAAACAGAAAAACTAAACAGACCAATCACCAGCAACGAAACTGAAGTGGTAATCAAAAAAACTACCCAGGAACAAAAGCCCCGGACCAGATGGATTTACCTCTGAATTCTACTAGACATATAGAGAAGAAATAACACCGATTCTCCTTAAAGTTTTCCAAAAAATAGAAGAGGAGGGAATACTTCCAAACTCATTCTATGAAGCCAGCATCACTCTAATACCAAAACCTGGCAAAGACCTCACCAAAAAAGAAAATTACAGACCAATATCGCTGATGAACGTAGATGCAAAAATACTCAACAAAATATCAGCAAACCGAATTCAAAAATACATCAAGAGGATCATACACCATGATCAAGTGGGATTCATCCCAGGGATGCAAGGATGGTACAACATTCGAAAATCCATCAACATCATCCACCACATCAACAAAAAGAAGAACAAAAACCACATGATCATCTCCATAGATGCTGAAAAAGCATTGGACAAAATTCAGCATCCATTCATGATAAAAACTCTCAACAAAATGGGTATAGAGGGCAAGTACCTCAACATCATAAAGGTCATATATGACAAACCCACAGCTAACATCATACTTAACAACAAGAAGCTGAAAGCTTTTCATCTAAGATCGGGAACAAGACAGGGATGCCCACTCTCTCCACTGTTATTCAACATAGTACCGGAGGTCCTAGCCACTGCAATCAGACAAAACAAAGAAATACAAGGCATCTAGATTGGTAAAGAAGAAGTCAAACTGTCACTGTTTGCAGATGACATGATATTGTACATTAAAAACCCTAAAGACTCCACTCAAAAACTACTAGAACTAATATCTGAATTCAGCAAAGTTGCAGGATACAAAATTAACACCCAGAAATCTGTTGCTTTCCTATACACCAACGATGAGCTAACAGAAAGAGAAATCAGAAAAACAATTCCATTCACAATTGCATCCAAAAGAATAAAATACCTAGGAATAAACCTAACGAAGGAAGTGAAAGACCTATACTCTGAAAACTACAAGACACTCCTAAGAGAAATTAAAGAGGACACTAACAAATGGAAATCCAACCCATGCTCTTGGCTAGGTAGAATAAATATTGTCAAAATGGCTATACTACCTAAAGCAATATACAGATTCAATGCAATCCCTATCAAACTACCAACAGCTTTCTTCAATGAACTGGAACAAATAATTCATATGGAACCACAAAAAACCCCGAATAGCCAAAGCAATCCTGAGAAGGAGGAATAAAACAGGGGGAATTATGCTCCCTGACTTCAAGCTCTACTACAAAGCCACAGTAATCAAGACAATTTGGTATTGGCACAAAAACAGACCCACAGACCAGTGGAACAGAATAGAAAATCCAAACATTAACCCAAACATATACAGTAAATTAATATTTGATAAAGGAGCCTTGGATATTCAATGGGGAGATGACAGCCTCTTCAGCAGATGGTGTTGGAAAAACTGGACAGCTACATGTAAGAGAATGAAACTGGACTACTGTCTAACCCCATACACAAAAATCAACTCAAAATGGATCAAAGACCTGAATGTAAGTCATGAAACCATAAAACTCTTAGAAAAAAACATAGGCAAAAATCTCTTGGACATAAACATGAGCGTCTTCTTCATGAACATATCTCCCCGGGCAAGGGAAACAAAAGCAAAAATGAACAAGTGGGACTATATCAAGCTGAAAAGCTTCTGTACAGCAAAGGACACCATCAGTAGAACAAAAAGACATCCTACAGTATGGGAGAATATATTCATAAATGACGCATCCGATAAGGGGTTGACATCCAAAATATATAAAGAACTCACTTTACCTCAACAAACATAAAGTAAATAATCAAATTAAGAAATGGGCAGAGGACGTGAATAGACACTTCTCCAAAGAAGAAACCCAGATGGCCAACAGGCACATGAAAAGATGCTCCACATCACTAATCATCAGAGAAATGCAGATTAAAACCACAATGAGATATCACCTCACACCAGTGAGGATGGCCAACATCCAAAACACAAACAACAATAAATGTTGGTGAGGATGTGGAGAAAAGGGAACCCTCCTACACTGCTGGTGGGAATGCAAATTAGTTCAACCATTGTGGAAAGCAGTATGGAGGTTCCTCAAAAAACTCAAAATAGAAATACCATTTGACCCAGGAATCTCACTCCTAGGAATTTACCCTAAGGATGCAGCAGCGCAGTTTGAAAAAAACATATACACCCCTATGTTTATCGCAGCACTATTTACAATAGCCAAGAAATGGAAGCAACCTAAGTGTCCATCAGTAGATGAATGGATAAAGAAGATGTGGTACATGTACACAATAGAATATTGCACAGCCCTCAGAAGAAAACAAATCCTACCATTTGCAACAACATGGATGGAGCTTGAGGGTATTATGCTCAGTGAAATAAGCCAAGCGGAAAAAGACAAGTATCAAATGATTTCACTCATATGTGGAGTATAAGAACAAAGAAAAAAACTGAAGAAACAAAACAGCAGCAGACTCACAGAACCCAAGAACGGACTAATAGTTACCAAAGGGAAAGGGACTGGGGGGGATGGGTGGGAAGGGAGGGACAAGGGGGAAAAAGGGGCATTACGATTAGCAGATGTAATGTTGGGGGGGCACGGGGAGGGCTGTAGAACTCAGAGAAGACAAGCCAGTGACTCTATAGCATCTCACTACGCTGATGGACAGTGACTGTAATGGGGTTGGTGGGGGGGACCTGATGAAGGGGGTAGTTTAATCATCATAATATTGCACTTGTAATTGTAGATTAATGATACCAAAATTAACTATAAAATAATAAAATAAAATAAAAGATGCTAACCTTCTATGCTGAAAAAAACCTGGACATGCATATTTTTAACAGCTTTGTTTATAATTGCTCAAAGGTATAAATAACCCTAATGTCCATCAGCTGGTGAATGGATAAACAAATTGTGATCCATCTATACAATGGAATCTATTCAGTAATAAAAAAGAAAAGATTTACCAATACAAGCAACAACATGGGTGAATCTCAAAAACATTTTCAGTGAAAGAAATCTTATATGACAGTACATACCATATAATTCCATTTTTATGAAATTCTAAAACAGGCAAAACTAATCTACACCGATGGGAAGCAAATAAGTTATTCCTTGGATCAAGAGTGGGAAGGATTGAATGGAAAAGGGACAAGATAGAAAAATGATCTCTATTTTGATTGGGGTAGTGATACATGAGTGTATGTTTTTCAAAACTCATTGAATTTAAAACACTTATTGGATGTAAACTACAGTTTAATAAAGTTGACTTGAAAAGTACAAATAAAAATTAGAATTAATTTTTTTTAATTCAAAAACTTTATAATTGTGTCCTTCAACTGGCTACTGTGTAAAGGGATTGCAAAGATGCAGTCTGAAGCTGTGAACGGGTGCTCTTTATTTGTAAATGACAGCCTGCCTATGCAGGTAAATAAAGGCAACATATATGACCAAGTAGAAGAAACCCATTGCTCCAGAATCTGATTTTTTATTACTACAATACTACTTACAATCTGAATAAACCAGCAACAGCAGGTTTTTAAGGCAGAAGACAAGGGTAAAGTTATAGGGATAGCCTATGGAGAGAAAATGAGGCTATGGAAATCCCATTCAGTACAGTAGGAAAGTCATTAGATGTTCTCGGGTCTTCAATTTTGGAAGAATTCCTGAAAAGGCAAGATTAAGGGTCTAAGGAAAAGATGATGTCTGCATTCTAGCAGCCTGGAGTTCAGAGTGGATCACAGTAGACATTCCCCAGCCTGGGAGATTAAAATTAGAGAGAAACATTGTGTAATGGGTGATTCCTCTTGTAGGTACCTATCCTAAAGAAATATTTGCACATGTGCATAAGGAGCATGAATGGAATACTTATTGAAGGTTTGTTTATATAAGCTAAAAAATGTAAGCAACTTAAATGAGAAGTGATTTAATAAAGTCACATCAATTCTGTAGCAGACCCTGTCAGTGCTGCACCCACACAACCTGTGACTTGCCATGTCTATGCATGCCAGTTGCTTCACACTGCTAGCACTTGTATCTACTTGTTTGAAGATTTTCTCTGTCCACCAGAGCTCTCTCTGCCCAGGTGCAAGGCAATCCAAAAGTACTGAAGAATCAGTGCCTCTCTGAAGCAGCCCTAAACCAATGGTAGATGGGACCTGATGGGTAAATACTGCAGTTCTCTTTAGGAAACAAGGTTCTACATTTGTGTCATATGTTGGCTCGCAGAGCTCCCCAGTGGACTGGACCTCTGGGTACCTACAGTGATGACTTGCTTGATCAAACACCCTTTATTGGCCTCCTTTCCTTCCTGTCTTACTTCCTCTACCGGTATTTTCTGGGATAACTTCTCACATAAAGTACTTGTTGAATCCTTGTCTCAGGGTCTTCTTTGGAATTCAACATTTTGAAAGAATGAAGAAGATCAATAAATAGATTATTATGGAAAGATCACCAAAAACATTACATGAGAAAGCATGTTATACAACCAATGTATATAATATAATAACATGTATTTTTAAAACACACAGAAAAGCCCCATATATTTCTAAATGTGTGTGTGTGAGTGTGTGTGTGTAAATGCACATAAAACAGTCTAATTCAGATTTACACTTAACTGGTAATAGTGGTTACTCTGAGGAAAGTAGGACTGGATGATCAAGGGAATAAAAAATTTTGAAAAATTTAAAACAAGAATCTATTTGTGAATTACTTGTGTTTTGAAAAGTAAGTTTAAAACGCTTTATAATGTGATGGAAGAGCTCAGTTTATTTCAGCTTAGGAACCAACACGGGGCACCAGGGATGCAGAGAAAAATAGGAACACAGTCTTTGCCCTAGGGAGCTCCCAGAGCATCAGACAAGTAAACATCTGTAATAGGTGTGATAAGTACAACGACAGAAATAAGCAGGAGCTGTGGGAACCCGAGGTGGGGCCCAGCCAGCCATCTATAGAAGAAAACGTCATTCCTCCCCCACGTCCCCTGTGGAGGTTTAGGCACACTTCAGCCAAAATCACTAGGGTCAGTCAGCACAGCTGAAGGTATAATGATGAAGAATTATGCAAATCAAGTGCTTGTCACCCAATCAGAATAAAGATGGTTTTACTAGAAGGGTCAGGACATCCCTGGAGGGGTATCCTAGAGCAGGAATTTATCAGTGTTCCCAGCCTCACCAGGAATTTCCAGTCATGCATTTACACTGGCACAATGGCCCTGACTCTTCAGATGCGCCAACAGGCTCTCCTCCATGATCCCACTCCCACTCACTCCATGCTCTGAGACCATGCCCATGGAACAACCTTCTGCTGGTCACTCAGTTTCCCAGGGAAGCTTGCTAGCAGAAGAAAATATACTGATGTGAGGAGGTGTGTATTACAATCTAACTCTTGGTTATGTTTGTCACTGAAAGGCAATCAAGTGACCTTTTTCATGTTTCTGCGCATTTATCACGAGGCACCTTAGCCCAGTGGTTCCCAACTTTGCTGCAGTTTAGAATCTACTGGAAAGATCTAGAGATCCTCATGCCCAGATCACACTCTATACTAAACGGGGTGGGTACCAGACAGTGGTCAGCTGCCATCTGGCTCAGGAGATCCTATCACGTATCTCCTTCCAAGAGATTGTGCAAGTCTCAATACTGCCCTTTAAGTGAAAAGTATCTTGTTATATTTGGAGTCTAAGCTGAAAATGGACTGGTGGGACATTTTCTTTATGGTATTATGCAACATAATATCATATTTTATTGTATGTCCAATGCATGTGAGTTATACTTTCATTTGTTGACTTAAGAAGTCAAAAGAATACAGGGCACCTAAAATGTTAAACATAATGATTTTATTATACATTAAAAAACACCTAAGATAAAATGCATCACTGATTCACCCGGGAAGGGGGAAAGTGTTGGACATTGCCTGGCTCTCCTGGCCAAGTACATGGGTCAGGGCCAAGGTATGGTCCTAGGGTTTGGAGCTGGCACAAATATCCCACCCAGGGACTGACAGACAAAGAGGGGTAAGATGAGACCAAAGCCCTCAGATACGTGCAAAGGGAACTGTCATGAACCTTAAGCTTCTTGTTGAGTTGAGTGGAAGCCTAGTTGTGGGGAAAGAAGGCCCACGGCTTCAGAAGTCCTGGAGAACACATGAACGTGGAAGCGTCCGGCCTGACCCAGTTCCCAGCTTGTTACCATGCCTCATCTCTATCTGACTTGCTGTTGACTCCTGACATTGCATTGCCCTAGACTGCATCATCCACTGTCCTGTCTGACTTCTCTTGCTAAGCCTTCCTGTAACTGATAGTGGACACCCCCTGTGTCCACAGGACTACCAAATGCTCAAAGGTTTACAGCCTTGCTCACCCTCTCTTTTATCAAGCCTTATGCTTTCACTTGGGCACTGACAGCTTTAGGTCCTGTCCCACAGCTGATTAGAGGGCCTGAAGGGACACAGGAAAATAAAAGAGGGGAAATGGGAGCAGAATTTAAAATTCATTAAGATCTAAGTATCTCATCTAATCCTCCAACCCAGTCCCCCACACTGAAGAGCACTGGAAATGCAGACACCAGCAGAAAAAAAAAACCTGATCAGTAAATAATGCATACACATGGGAAGGAACCTACCCACTTTGTACTGAGTGGCTACTCTATGTCAGGCACTGGGCTGGGTGTTTTCATATATGAATACATGAATTCATTTAATCCTCTCAGTATCGCTTCAAAGTAGATGTTGCTTTCTACCTCAAAACAGGTATTACTAAGAGGATCATACACCATGTGATCAAGTGGGATTCATCCCAGGGATGCAAGGATGGTACAACATTCGAAAATCCATCAACATCATCCACCACATCAATGAAAAGGAGGACAAAAACAACATCTCCATAGATGCTGAAAAAGCATTTGACAAAATTCAACATCCATTCATGATAAAAACTCTCAATAAAATGGGTATAGAGGGCAAGTACCTCAACATAATAAAGGCCATATATGAGAAACAAACAGCCAATATCATACTTAACAGCAAGAAGCTGAAAGCTTTTCCTCTAACATCAGGAACAAGACAAGGATGCCCACTCTGCCCGCTTCTATTCAGCATAGTACTGGAGGTCCTAGCCACGGCAATCAGACAACACAAAGAAATAAAAGACAACCAGATTGGTAAGGAAGAAACCAAACCGCCACTGTTTGCAAATGACATGATATTGTACATAAAAAAACCCTAAAGAAGGGCAGGTGGGGAGGGTGGGAGAAGGGGATTGAGGGGTATTATGTTTAGCACACATGGTATGGGGGGTCACGGGGAAAACAGTGTAGCACCGAGAAGGCAAATAGTGAATCTGTGGCATCTTACTACACTGATGGACAGTGAACTGCATTGGGGTATGTGTGGGGACTTGATCATATGGGTAAATGCAGCAACCACATTGTTTTTTCATGTAAAAAATTCATAAGAGTGCATATCAATAACACCTTAATAAAAAGAAAGAAAGAAAGAAAAAAACCTTAGGACCCAGGACATCGAAAAGCTTCTTTGAAAGAGGAGGTCATTTAGGAAATACTGAAGGGCATACAGTCATGCTTCCACTAATAAAAAGGACAAATCCCAATAACATTAAAAAAAAACCCTAAAGAATCCACTCCAAAACTACGAGAATAACTGAATTCAGTAAAGTTGCACGATACAAAATTAATACACAGAAATATTTTGCATTCCTATACACTAATGATGAACTAGCAGAAAGAGATATCAGGAAAACAGTTCCATTCACAATTGCATCAAAAAGAATAAAATACCTAGGAATTAACCTAACCAAGGAAGTGAAAGACCTATACCCTGAAAACTACAAGACACTTAAAAGAAATTAAAGAGGACACTAATAAGCAGAAATTCATCCCATGCTCTTGGGTAGGAAGAATTAATATTGTCAAAATGACCATCCTGCCTAAAGCAATCTACAGATTCAATGCAATCCGTATCAAAATACCAACAGCATTCTTCAACAAACTGGAACAAATGGTTCTAAAATTCATATGGAACCACAAAAGACCCTGAATAGCCAAAGCAATCCTGAGAAGGAAGAATAAAACAGGGGGGATCTCACTTTCCAACTTCAAGCTCTACTACAAAGCCACAGTAATCAAGACAATTTGACACTGGCACAAGAACAGATCCATAGACCAGTGGAACAGAATAGAGAGTCCAGATATTAACCCAAACATATATGGTCAATTAATATATGATAAAGGAGCCATGGATATACAATGGGGAAATGACAGCTTCTTCAACAGCTGGTGTTCGCAAAACTGGACAGCTACATGTAAGAGAATGAAACTGGATTACTGTCTAACTCCATACACAAATGTAAATTCAAAATGGATCAAAGACCTGAATCTAAGTCATGAAACCATAAAACTCTTAGAAAAAACATAGGCAAAAATCTCTTGGACATAAACATGAGCAACTTCTTCATGAACATATCTCCCTGGGCAAGGGAAACAAAAGCAAAAATGAACAAGTGGGACTATATCAAACTAAAAAGCTTCTGCACAACTAAAAAGGATACCATCAGTAGAACAAAAAGACATCCTACAGTATGGGAGAATATATTCATAAATGACGTATGCGATAAGGGGTTGACATCCAAAATATATAAAGAGCTCATGGACCTCAACAAACAAAAAGCAAATAATCCCATTAAATAATGGGCAGAGGATCTGAACAGACTCTTCTCCAAAGAAGAAATTCAGATGGCCAACAGGCACATGAAAAGATGCTCCACATCACTAACTATCAGAGAAATGCAAATTAAAACCATAATGAGATATCACCTCACACCAGTTAGGATGGCCAACATCCAAAACACAAACAACAACAAATGTTGGCGAGGATGTGGAGAAAGGAGAACCCTCCTACACTGCTGGTGGGAATGTAAACTAGTTCAACCATTATGGAAAGCAGTATGGAGGCTCCTCAAAAAACTCAAAATAGAAATACCACTTGACCCAGGAATTCCACTCCTTGGAATTTACCCTAAGAATGCAGGGTCCTGTTTGAAAAAGATGTATGCACCCCTATGTTTATCGCAGCACTATTTACAATAGCCAAGAAATAGAAGCAACCTAAGTGTCCATCAGTAGATGAATGGATAAAGAAGATGTGGTACATATACACAATGGAATATTATTCAGCCATAAGAAGAAAACAAATCCTACCATTTGCAGCAACATGGATGGAACAAGAGGATATTATGCTCAGTGAAATAAGCCAGGCGGATAAAGACAAGTATCAAATGATTTCACTCATCTGTGGAGTATAAGAACAAAGCAAAAACTGAAGGAACAAAACAGCAGCAGACTCACAGAGCCCAAGAAAGGACTAACAGTTACGAAAGGGAAAGCGACTGGGGAAGAAGCGTGAGAAGGGAGGGAGAAGGGGAATAAGGGGCATTACGATTAGCACACATAATGTTGGGTGGGGCATGGGGAAGGCAGTATAGCACAGAGAAGACAAGGAGTGACTGTACAGCATCTTACTACACTGATGGACAGTGACTATAATCGGGTATGTGGTGGGGACTTGATAATGGGGGGAATCTAGTAACCACAATGTTGCTCATGGAATTGTATATTAATGATACCAAAACAAAACAAAAAAAAAGGTATTAGTACCCCCATTTCACAGGTGAAGAAACCAAAGCTCAGGAGTGGTAAGTATCCCAAATCACAAAGCTAGAGAGATTTTCACTGCATTATGTTTCCAGTAAATGCTGCCGACTTTGAACATCCATGTTCTTCAGGGAAGGGAGACACGTGGAGGGCCTGTATCAGAGAAAGGTTTCATGAAAGATCTGAGACAGCAGCAGACTCTTAATAAGTGAATAGAACTTGGGTAGAAGAAGAGGTAGAAGGATATTCCAGGCCTGCAGGGAGCAGTCAGGGCATGGAGGAAGTATGTGCGTGCTGAAAGGCCCAAGGTGGTGCTAGCTGCATGCCACGGAGGGTTTGGATAAAAAATGTTGAAAAGGTATATGGACCCAGTGAGGGAAGCCTTTGACCATCAGGCTGGAAAGTGGAAGAATTTCTGCCTCTTCTTCTCTGTACTCCATAGTATCACCTTCTCCAGCCATTCCCTCCAGCTGTGCGGAACAGTGGGAAGACTGTGCACTGTGGGGCTTCGCTTGGTTCAATAAATTACACTGTGTCCCTGAGTCTGTTTCTTCACTTGTAAAATGGAATGTAGTGATGATTTATCACACGGAACATACTGGTGGAGCACCTTGGACTACTGATTGTGAGCTGTTCCCTTTGTAGTTCTTGAACCTCCCAGGCCTGGCCCAAGTTCTACAAAGTCTCTAATGACAAGTCACGGGGGGAGCCAGTTCTTGGAAGAAAGGGAAGATCACCTCCCACTTCCTCCACATTCTATTTCTGCTTATGCATTCTGATGTCCTGCTTGCTTTTTTAGGCTCCTAGTGCTATACTGTTGACTCACTTCCGACTTCTCGTTCATCATGCTCAGTTCCTGAAAATGGAACGGAATGGAAAGGGCCAGATAATGTCCTGCCTGGTGATGTGTTTAAGGGGAATTGGGTGTTTGTCAGGCCAGCACCGCATGGATGGAATGCTGGGGACATGAGCTGAGCAGTGCCCAAAGTGCATTTCTCATCTGACACCCGAGGACACTTTGCCTTGGATTGTAACACTAATAATAACCTCCCCATTTGCTGCCACTGATGAGAGGCCAGGCAGGCCCCAGGCTACATGCTTTCCATGATCGTCAATTTGAATCATCACAACTGGAGAAGTCAGGGATCTCCTGTATTTTATGGAGAAGGAAATTCAGACTGTAACAGGTTAAGATCACATAGCTAGTAAGGGACAGAGTAGAGATTCAAACCCATGATCTAGATCTGTGCTATTTAATATAGTAGTCACTAAACACACGAGGCTGGCTGAGCACCTGAAATGTGGCTAGTGTGCCTGAGGAAACTGAATTTTTAATTCAGTTGAAATGTGCTGTAAATGCAAAATAGACACTAGATTTTGAAGACTTATTATCAAAACATACATACATGACAATACTATTTTACGTTGATAACGTGTTTAAAATGGTATTTCAGATATATTAGGTTAAATAAAATATATTTAAAATAATTCTACCTGTTTCTTTTACTTGTCTAATGTGACTACTAGAACATTTAAAATTTTATATATGGCTCCCATTATATTTCTATCGGAGCTGATCTAAACCATAAACATTAAAACGTCACTAGACCAGTGATTTTCGAGTATTTTTGATAAGTTTTTTGAGCATAAATCCCCAACTTATGTATCTTTATTTCTTTATAAATTATATATACATGTGCACTTCTCCATATATTATGTACATTATAAAACACTGACTGTAAAACAGAGATTTTAAAAAGATGACATAAAAAATAAGCAGAAATAGAAGTTGTACTAATTTCTTCCAGGAGCCTAATGGCTCACTTTGTGTACCACCTGGAGTGTGTACACACCATTTTGGAAACTCCTACACCACACCTAGAGCTCCTGATGGGCAGAGACTCCGTTAATTCATGTATCTCCCTTTCCCCATTCTTAAACCTAGAACCATGCCTGAATATAGGTTGGTGCTCAATAAATGTTTGTGGCAGCAATGAATAGCTCTTACTATGCTTCATTTTCTGGTGGATTGGATATTTTTCTTTATTTCACATGTTTCGAGCACTTTCTAGGTGCTAGGGGCTATACTAGTGCTGAAAAGTAAAGAAAGTTTAAGACAACTTAGCCCCTTTCCTCTAGGTCAGTACTTTTCAAACTTTAGTGTGTTTAAGAATCACCTGGAGAGCTTATTAAACAGATTCCACACACCCCATCCTCCCTCCCCACCAAAGATTCTGATTTAGTAGATCTGGGCTGGAACCTGGGACTTCGCATTTCTAAGAAGCTTCTAGAAAACCAAACTTTGGAGGAGACTGATCCATACTGGGAAATTGGAAGGGCATCCTAAATATTAATAGGAGGATGGGACTAGGGAAAGAGAATTAACATATACTGAACTTTTACTTATTTGCTAAGAACTTTAAAGTACATCACCTCATTTAATTCTCAACTCAACTTGATAAGGCACATATATTATCTTCATTTTCAGTTGAGGCAATTGAGAGAAAAGTTGGTTACATTTCTTAAGTCATAGACTTAGTAAATGGCACAACTTGGGTTGGTACCCACTTACCTACGTCAAAAACTCATGTAAATTTGTATTAAGTGTCTTCATCCTTTAGACACTACCCTTGAAACCAAGCATACAACATTGAGTAGCAAGCTTTCTGCCTTGGTCAAACTCAGTAAACAAAATATAGCGTCTCAGTGCCATGAGGGAGGCAGCGCCATGGAGATATGTAATAGAGACACCTACTCTACAACAGCGTTAGGGAAAGCTTTCCAGAAAAAAAAGGTGAAATTTAAGTGAAGACCTAATTAGGGAAGTGGACGTTGGATGGGAGTGTTTTGGGCAGAAGATATGCACGAAGGCTTAGAAGCAACAAATCATTTGAGGCACTGAAAGAAGTCCACAATGTCTGAAATATAGAAGGTGGAGGTGAGAAATAAGGCCACTGAGGTGGGAACCAGATCACATCAGACTATTTAGACTTAGTGACCAGTTTTCAAGGGGAGGGGTATGGTCAGACTTGTATTTTTAAAAGATTGATATGCTCCCAGTGGAGGATGGATTAGAGGAGAGCTAACCTGTAGGCAGGGAGATGCTTTAAAGATGCTAGTGGCATAAATTTGGTTAATAGTGCGGTGACTGGGGAAAAAGGGGTGGTGGGGAGGGGTGGTGTTTAGAAATGTTTAAAAGTGTTTAAGGCTTGATGATTGATTAGGAGGGGAGAAGTGGGCAGGTAAAAAAGGAATAAGAAATGATCTCCAGGGTTCTGAGGGCACAGTTTTAGTAAGGGTAAGATTCTGTAAGCTTATTTCGTATTTAAAAAAAACTTCAGATAAATGAGGTCATGTGAAAGTGAAAGAAGGATGTTATTTCAATAAAATTGCAATAACTAGAACGTATCGACTTAGAAAATATAGGAGAAAATTACGATCTTTGTGGTTAAGTTTATTATTTTGTTTTAGCTACTGCCGATGGCCTTATCGTCCAGTGACAGTTGAGTTATGAATGCTGCAGATAATGCTTCTTTTTACCAAGATCAGCATTAGCCATGGAAAACCAGCCATAGACTATGAACTTTCCCTCTGTTGAGGTTCTTCTCAACTGTATCGTTGAGAAACCTTGGATACTGAGTTTCTGAAGCAGCACACCGCTTTTGGCTTCCCTTATTTCTCCATACCTTACTCCTAAAGAGGCGGTGATTTGGACTCCGCCCTCTTCGTCTAGGTCCCGCCCCGTCTCTTTAGACCACACCCACTCACTTGGCCCCGCCCCCCGGAGAGGTCGTCTTTGATATGACAGCGAATTCTCCACAATCCTGACATATAAGAGGCCTGAAGGGTGGGACCGAGATCAGTCTTTTTTTCTATTTGTCAAATTAAGTGTCTATCTTAACTCCAGTCCTAGCCCACTTCATCTTCAAGGCAAGGATTGGTTGTTCTATTCTTGGTCCCCGGCTCATGATTTGTTCTTTCATTCCATCCTATCTTCTAGCTTTTGCAGGCGGGATTAGCACGCAGCTTCCTGCTCCTGCCAAAAAAATAAAAGAAGAAAAAGAAAAGAGGAGAGAGGCGAAAGAAAATGTCACAGAGATCTTTGGTTTTTAATTTGCTTTTAGCCTTGTCGGTCAGGGCAAACTCTGCATTTTTATTGGTCTCTCCATCTGCCCATCCTGTGTCGTGGGCGGGATTTCCCCAAGAGACCCACACCTTGTTGCCACTGGCCGAACAGTGCGCCTGTCTGAAGCTCCCGGCCCAGGATTGGAGGCGGACGCAGACAGGTGGGCGTGGATTGGCTAGGGCAGCCGGTCAGTGTGAGGCGGGGGCGGGGCCTCGGCGACTGGTTGCGCGTGTCCGCCGCTGGCTCCGCTCTATCCGGCTTTGCTAGGGGAGGTGAGTTCGGCCGCGGCTGCACCGGCGGCTGAGGAGGCGACGGCTGAGGAGAAAACGGCCGCAGTGACTGAGGAGAAAGCGGCCGCAGGGACGGGAAGCAGGGTGGGGGGGGAGGGGGGGAGACGGAGCAGCCTTGAGCCCTGCGGGGGCCGTCGCGCGGGGGGACCCACCCGCTCTCCCCCCCAACCCTTCTCAGCAGAAGCAGCCGGCGGCGGGGGCAGGAGTCAGCCCGCTTCCGACTGCACCCCGCCCGCCTCGCGGGGCTCCTATTCTTTGGCCCTGGGATCCTAACCTCATCCCGGGGCGGTTCCCTCCGTCTGGGCGTCCGAGTGCTGCCCACCGCTCTTTCATTCCTTCCTGCACCTCCTTACCTTTACTTTGCCCCGGTTCGCCTTCTCGTCTCTATTCTGCCTTGTCGCCTCTGCTCACTCATCCCCTCCAGCCTCCTTCCCTGGCTCTTTTCTGTTCTGGAAAGTTTAGTTACCCACCCCCGCCCCCCGCCGCCACCTCCGATCAGGTCTTGGCTAGGAGTAGGGTGAGATGTAGGAAGGCCTGAGTTGGAGGGGGGGAAAGCTGCTTTCCCAGGAAATTTCCCCCCATCTTTTTAAATTTGGGGTGGCTGGAATTTTTTTTTAATTGTATTTTTGAGGAGGTGGTAGGTGTTTAGAAAAGGATGTGGGAATGGAAGGGGTAGATGAGTCAACTCTCTTACAAGATTCCAAGGGTGGTGTGTTACCTGAACCTTTTCGTGTGTGGAGTTCAAGGGGTCGGGAGGTTTGGCCTTTATTCCCACATTCAAAGTTGGAACCTCCCCCAAATTAAGGATGGAGTTTTAGTACCCACTTGTGGCAGGAAACCTGGAGGGAAGGGGACCCTTTTTCCTTTTCCTTTTTCTTTTTCTTTTCTGTTTTTTTTTTTTTTTTGGCAGTCCACACCCTTCCACACACACTCACCCCAAAATTAAACATCAAGATCCTCTAACTTGTTTGGATTGACTGATGAAGACATAAAGCCAGTTAATGCTCCATGTTTTTTGGGGTGGAGTGAGTGGTTTTTCTTCATTTTTAAATGGCCAAATGACAGCTTGACCCAGTTTGCTCTCCAATCAAAGGGCATTTCTTTGAATGTCTCTTTGTGGCGCAAGAGCCAGCGCAAAAATGATGGCGGCTTACAATGGCGGTACATCTGCGGCAGCAGCAGGTCACCACCACCACCATCACCACCACCTTCCACACCTCCCTCCTCCGCATCTGCACCACCACCACCACCCTCAGCACCATCTTCATCCGGGGTCGGCTGCTGCCGTACACCCTGTACAGCAGCATACCTCTTCGGCAGCTGCGGCGGCTGCAGCCGCGGCCGCAGCTGCAGCCATGTTAAACCCTGGGCAGCAACAGCCATATTTCCCATCACCGGCACCGGGTCAGGCTCCTGGACCAGCTGCAGCGGCCCCAGCTCAGGTACAGGCCGCCGCAGCTGCCACAGTTAAGGCGCACCACCATCAGCCCTCGCACCATCCACAGCAGCAGCTGGACGTTGAGCCGGATAGACCTATTGGATATGGAGCCTTTGGTGTTGTCTGGTGAGTATCAGGAAAAACACAGCTTCTCATGGTTTCTTTTCATGGTTGTGACTGGACGAGTCACCTCTCATGGTTCCTTTCAAGTTGACCGAAGTGGATCAACTCAACTGTAGGAAGGCACCCTCACTCCAGTGGTAAAGCGGCCTAATGTGTTGGCTGTGTAGGTTTGTGCTTTTGAGTCATGTTAAATTTTGGTGCAACACCCTCTGGTGACTAATACACATAAGTTTGCTGTCTTCCAAACTTTCCCTTTAGAACCTAAGCAAGCCACTGAAGGTAGGATCAATAGATGAATGTAAGAAATGCTTATTCCTGCAAGGACCTTGGTCATCTCTCACATTTGAGTCAGTCACCCAGTTGCAGCAAATGTCACAACGGGATCCAAACCCGATTGCTTACAATAGTCTTGTCTTTGGGATATGCTTTGCATGACTGCTTTGCTATCCTTTCCATCTTCTCATTCCTTAATTTGTGATCTTGATCCCCAGAAGGAACATGGGGTTCATAGTTGAACCAGTTAATTCCTTGCTGGAGTAGTTTATTTTAAACCATAAAGCTACAGTTGGTAAGTATGTAGCTCTAGCCTTTTGATAAGAATGCATTAAATATAGCATCACGCATGAGTACCACAAATGAGGTCAGTAGACTGTAGCTATGCAGTGGCCCACATTTGGTATAATGTTTAAGTTTTTAGTGTCATTTGGTGCCTCTTAAGTTGCTGTTACCCCTTGGTTGGTGCTGTAGTAGGAGGTATACTTCTTAAACATGAAACTGCCCTACTTTTGCTAGTGCTAGGATGTTTTTAAAAGTCTAAGGCCCTCTTAAATGCAGTATTTTGTCTATTTGCCCTTCTTCAGAAGATAAGTGGCATATAAGAAAATGTATTTATCATTGTTGAGTCCTGTTTCTATCAAAACCAGAATGAACTGAGTTTTTTTCTCCCCTAAGGATTAAGTATTCTGGTGTGGATACATGAATTGGTGTTTTGAGTGCATTCAAAAATAGATTCTTGTTAACGTCTACAAAGCCCCCATCACCAAAGGAGAATGAACTCTTTGGAACTAGCCTGGGAAATGTCTCTTTCCGTCACTGTTTTTCAGGCTGTAATTGATATGAGTGTCATTTTTGCATTATATCTGGCCATCTTTATTTATTTTTCAGATTTTATAACCTAGGCTACCAAGTGATCTGATTGGTTTTTTGAAAACTACTAAAGTCCAGTGTTTCCCCCGCTAGCTCTCCAAGGAGGTTCGTGCTGCAGTGCTCTTTTCTCAAAGATGTGTGGGATTCCTGGTGGGAAAGAGTATAGCCGGTAATGGTGCCTCTTCAGTCACTGTGCTCGGGGACCTGCCTGTTCCTGTCTTTCTCTTCCCTTTCACATCCTCAGGGATTGCTCTGTGAACTTCCATTCCTTGCTTACCCTTGAGGATTTCAAAGCTGGTGTGTGTGTTGTGGGGGAGGGTGTGAGGGTGTTGTCCTTGCTTTACTGAGAATTTGTTTGGGTTTTCTTAGACCTGGATGCTTTCTTTCATTTTAGTACTTTGCATACAATGCCAGGAACTATAGACTGACAGGGAAATGGGCTGCAGCATTCTTGACTATACTAAAGGATGTTAGTTACTACATTTCTACCAAATGGTGATGTGACTTGCAGAAGTTTTAACTTAAAGCTGGTGCTGAGGGAAAATATTTTTTTTAAAGAGGAGGGTGGTGAGGGACTGGAGTGCTGAAGCATCTCCCGCAGCAAACATTCTGGTAGTGGGTATTCTGAATACTGATATATGAGAATCCGGTTTGATTTGAATGCACTCTAGATTCTTTCATTGATTGACCCCTTCCACCGCCTATGGAGTTTGTTCCATGTGCTTGAAATGCCTCCGTCTGTGCCCCATCTTATGTTGTACACCAGTTGTGTGTGTTTACCTTGTCTCACTGACTACATTTGTAAGCCTCTTGAGGGTAAGGACAGTGTCTGCTAGGGTATTTCTTTTTCTCCCCAGCACTTAGCTCAGTGCTGTGGCATGTTTGCTTCTTGGTTACTTGATGTTCTGGTCAGGTCCTTCTTTGTTCTGTAACCAGGTTTTTCTAGTTAGCTGCATTGAGTGTGTTTATCAGCTGTTACAGGTGAAATACGATTTGGCATATAAAAAGGAAGAGTTCCAGGAGTGTGTTTAGTATGCAAATGCTTTTCTATTTTTGTATTTACATATTGGTGACTTATTTGAATTGAATTGCTATCTGGATTGCTTATATTTTGGAATTTAACTGCTATGTGACCTTGGTAAGTTTGTTAAAACTAGAGATTTGAACACCAAACCACAGTGAATTTTACTAGTATTCTAAAATCCAAGCTAAAGATAGTAGTGAGGTTTTTACTTTTTAACGAATAGCACCAGAATTTTTCTTTTTGATGTAGAAAGCACCTAATTTCTGAAACAACTATTTTCTAAAATTAATTAAGATGGAACATAAAAATATTCTCCCAGTGATATACCATTTGATTCAAAGCACCATATAACTACTTGAGCATATTATAAGAGTCACTTAGATTCAAATACATTTAATGCATTTTGTAAGTATTTTTCTTCTGTCATAGCAAATGAAAGGAAACTATATCTGCTCTCATATCTTTCTCTGGACACGCACGCAGTGATACTAACTGATGGATGAAAACATTGTGTATAATTTTGAGGGATACTGTTGTTCCTCCATGTAGACAGGAGAGGTATTTGTAGAAGTGATGTGACATTTTACCATTCAGATTTAACACTGAACAATTTGGTCTACCAGGCTTGGTTTATCTTTCTGCTGAAATAACTAGTGGAATAACTTATCAGTATTGGACAGTTGTGTAGAAGTAGTGAACCACCTATATTAGCTTGCTGGTAAAGATGGTGCTTTGACAGTTCAGTTCAGGTTTCATTAACAACTGTCTGCTGTGTTTTATCTCAGAGTACAGGTTCTAGTTTACCTGGTAATATGATCATGGGGTAGCCTGAGATACATTCATTCCCAACGATAGAATATTGTTCTTGGGTTATCAAAGCATCGTATATAATTTGACCTTCTTTATCAGATTTCAAGGCTTCCAAACACCCCTATGGATATTTTCATAATGCAAAACCAACACACAAAACCACCCACCAGCAGAAACCTCAGTCATTTGGTGAGGGTAATATAAATACCTTTGTGTCTATAGTTCACATTTGCCAGAGGAAAGTCAGCATACTGAAAGATGTGACAATTTTGGGACAAAGAGTATTAGAGCATAAGGCCTGAAGGGCCTCACGAAATGTATACATTTGAGAGTTGGAGGAAGTTGACCACAGAAGAGAGGTTTGAAGACTGCTAAAACCAGGCAGTTTTGATATTGGCAACCTGAAATATCATTGATTAGATGATCAATATCAAGGTAGATTGAATTTCTACCTTAATAAAAGCGAGTCTGGGAAAAGCTTCTACTTTACAAAATTAGAGTTTCAATCTTTTTCTTGTCTGATTAATTGAAATATCAGAGATCCTGGGATTCGTTTGATCTGTTGCCTTTACACTCCGATTTTGAGTTTTGGAGAACTTTGAATTTTATTGTTCTAATATCTTCAGCTGGTTACTTTTATCTAAGTCTTTCAAAACTTAAGCATCACTTAGTGATATTTAGTTACTTATTGGCTGTGAGGTCTTGATAAATTAACCTTTCTATTCATCATTGTATAAAATGAGGATAATAATGGGAACCATCTCAGGATTGGTATGACCATTAAATGAAGTAATCCTTGTAAACCAATGAGTACTCTGGCTAACACACAGTAAGCACTCAATTAATGTTTGCTGCTTTCGTTAAGTTATTGTTGGTAGCAAAAAACTTCTGTGTTAATGTGTGTAGAAGTAGCTTCATATATGGTCAACTCTACTGGGTGAAATCAACATGCAGACTGTTTTGGAGGCCTGACTTTAAATACCCTAGAATGTCCCCTTAGTTGTGCTTATATGCCAGTGTCTTGCCAATGGGTTTCAGCCCTGGGCAAATTCACTATGGATTCAATGTGACCAAAGAAATTGACAGCAAAACATTCTTGGGGTGAAAGGGTTATACCCAACTTTATTTCCAGGTGGCAGGTTAGTCACTAAAATCCCATTCACTCAGAGCGAGTCTGCATGCAGCAAGCCGGTCTCTGCCTCTGGGCCCCTCTGTCTGCACAGTCGTCCCACACAGCCGTCCTCTGAGCCTCTGTCCTCGGCGCTGCCACCACTCCAGCCTCTGCTCTGCTCTCCTGCAGCCTTGTAGCCGTGCCACCGTATGGTGCCAGTGCACTGGGCGGAGCTCTTTATATAGAGTCAACAGCCATGTATTGCCCACAGGTGTGCAGTGAGCTAGTCAACCAGGGCCAGGTGAGAATCCTGGCCACAGGAACTCTCATTTTATCCGCAGCCAGGAAGTTAAGGAAGGTTGAATTTAGAGTTAGGGGGAAATATTCTGTCCTAGTCTCTCATTGAATTAAAAACACATAAAAACATACATGTTTGTATGGACTTGGTAAATGTTCTAGTCAGATCATCTGCATTGTTTTTAGAAAGTACTGTGAATTTACGTATTGGGAAGGAAATTTTTCTCAATATAACAAATGAAGGACATCCTTATTGTCAAAGTTCAGCTTTATTGGAACTTCATTTTACTTGTATTTGGACGAAAAAGTGAATTGCTAAAGATCCCAGTGAGCTGGGGGGGTGAGGGGGAATATGTGTGACCTAGTGAAAAATTATTCAGTGCAAATCCTTGTACATGGCAAATATTTTTTAGCTTACTCATCTTGTGAAAATTAGAAGCCTCATTTTTTTCTGATATTTTCTCTGGTCCTCTTACTCCTCAAATAGCAAACTGTAATTTGGAAAAATGGGGAATGCTTTTGGGATATGTTTAGGGAAAATCCTGGAGTAAGTTGCATCAGAGTAGTATTTTGTTATTAACCGTGTTTTATAGGTCAAGAATCTGTAGTATTGGGAAGTTTCTGTATCAGTCATGATGAACGGCCACAGCTGTATTCTTTGGGGGGGTCTGCTTTGTGAAAAGAACTTTGAAGAAGCAGAGCCTGCACTATAAAAAGGAAATGGTTCCTCTTCTAGACATAACCAAGCGTCCGTGTGAAACTAGAAATGTGGAAATCTATATTGTTAATTTTAACGACAAACAAACTTTTAGAAGCTGCAGGTTCATGGTTATGAAGTAGAGAAAGCAAAGAGAGAGAATAAATTAAATAACAATATAATGACATAGAAGTGGTTTCTTGGTCATAGAAACTTCATAGCCCATAACATTGGAGGTCATTTTGTACTTAGGCTCCTGACAAGATTATCCAAATTATTTTTAAAAATCCAAACCCAAACCACAACACAACAAAAGAAGCTTGTTTTATTCTTGTGGAGATATTTCATGTTATACTATTGAATATCAGCTTAGAAGAAAAAAGACATTTTTTTATTAAAAAAAAGAAATTTCAGAATGAATTGCCTTTCAAATAAGCTAAAATAATAATATCCCTCAAAATAACATGCAACTTTTTTAGCCATCAATTAGTACCACTGGTGCGTGTCTGGAGAAAGAAAGGGGGGTAGATATTGTTCCCTTTCATGTGCTGTGCTAGAAGAGTATTTGCAAAATGTGGTAACTGAATACGTTTGAATCTAAGTTGTGAATCTTAGTGTACCCTCAGAGCATGGGCAACTGTGGAAATACTATTCCTTGATAGAAAAGACTGTCCTCTAAGGGAATCCTGGAATATTTCATTACCTTCACAACTTGGAGCATTAGAGTTTTCACTGACTTCTATATTGTAGAATTGAGTGGCTATACTTGGTGGTTTCATTAGATTTGTTGATGTCCTAGCAGTTTAAGAATCAACTGTTTATATACTGTATGTTTTGTTATTCTGATTTGATTTCTTTGATGGAAATTGTCAAGGCCAAGGAAACTTTTCCATTTGTCATCCAACCAAAAGGAAAGAAACCATTGAGTAGAAGCTCTTTCATTATAAGATTATATTTGGGCTGTACTTATGATTCCCTGTGCATCCATAAATACTCCATTGAATGTATGTTGATTGGGTCATTTAATGCAGACCAACAACGGTTTCCCCTAACTAATATAGCTTGTCAGTTTGATCCTGTTGTTGCTTGGGGGTAACACAGAGAGTGCCTGAGGCAGCAGTTGTAATACTGTCAATAAGCATGTGACAATTCGTCACAGACCACTTGGTTCCAAGGTACCTAGCCAAGAATCGTTAGAAAAAATTCTGGCATTCTGGTGTTAAGGAAAAGATGACTTCTAAGGAAACTTTATCGAGTTGAACTTTAACAGTTAGTTGTAATGGTGTGAGCAGAGGGAGTGGGTACAGGGATGATGCTTGCTGTTGATCATGATTGGTGATCTTTACCTAAACCCACTTCCACATCTGTGTTATGAACTAGTTTAGCTGGTTGAATCGTATCTACTGTCAGACAGTAGAAGTTTTGACATTGTTACAACTCACTAGTCAATATATTTTTATTGTCAGTGTGCTGCAGACCAACACTATTGCAAGCACTAATGAGGATATTTAGTTCTATAAATAATTTTGCAAACCTCTATCAAGCTTCTGATGTTATCTGTACTTTGTTTTGTACTGGGATATAGACATGTCTAAGTCATGATATTGCCCTGAAGGAGCTTACAGTTGAGTGAATAGTGTGAAAATGGATATATTCCTGCTGTCAGGGAGTCCTGATGGAGAGTAGAAACTAAATTTGAAACCATTAAATAAAAAATTATTTTCACTTGTTCTTACAGTACTCCTTTATTGTGTGCTGTTTGCCAGGCACTGTGCTGGTTGATAGGGATTTAAAAGAGATTATGATCTAGTGTGGGGAGGGATTTGTAAATGGATAATTATAATTCATTGTCATAAATGCAGCAAGAGATATTTCCTGGATATTATGAGAACATAGAGGAGGGATTTCTGCCAAAAGTAAGGATGCTTCCTAGAGTAGGTAATACTTCAACTGAGTTTCTAGATGGATGGGCGCATATGCAGGAGACTGGAGGACTAGAGCTGGTGAAATATAAAGTGCAGTGCAGGGGGTGATAGGAGGTAATGGTGGAGACACATGCTAGAGCAACATCCTAGAGTCTTGCTGAAGTCCTGCTGAGAGTTGAGATGCCATTGGTACTTGTGAGAGGAGCAAAGAAACCTTAATGCTTTTTATGAATAAAGCGTGCGCACACACACACACACATATACTACTGATATATAACATATCTACAGTATTAACATTTCATGATGGGGGGTAATTAGGGAAAAACCTGTCTAAAAATGCTCCTGGGGTGTGGGTGGGGAGGGCAGTAATGAAAAAGTTGAAACACTGGGAATGGCAACTATTGAAGTTTTAAGAGTGACTTGTTCAGATTGAGTTTTTTTTTTTTTAAGATATGTAAATAGAAGAGTAGAGGTAGCTGAGGTCTGAGTATTAGGGAATGTTCTCAATTGTAAGTGGAAGAAATTGGAGGTGGAACTAAAGGGAAAGTCAAATAGGAAACTGTTCACAGTGATTGACAACCTATGAATGGCAGAAGATTGTTGGGAAGATAGAAGTGCTCTTTGGTGCAGATAAAAAAGTCAATGAAAATGATGGTGGAGAAAAGGCCTTTGGATTTAGCAGGTAGATCAAATGATGGCATTTGAGAGCATGTCTGATTTTTTTCCTCTGATATATATGTTTGATTCTAAAGAATATCTTAACTTTATTATTAATAAAATCCTCCCAGATCGCAAGTTTTTATTTCTAGTTTAATCAGCCAGAGAACTTGATGTTTATCATGTTCAAGATGCCACTTCCTTGGGAAGAATTTTTTCTTCTTCTTTTTTTTTTAAATGACAGGATAATAAAGTACTAAACCAAACTTGTTGGGAGACAAGGTTTTGGTCTCCACCTTGCTGCCAACAACCCTGTGACCTTGTTAAAGTTATTTAAATTTTATTTTCTGAGTCATGTTTTCCTCATATATAAAATCCTATGTTTCCTAAGTTTTATTATAAAATTGTGTTATTAGTTAAGCATCATAGCATTATTTGTGGGCAAGAAGAGTTTGCTAGTGACCACAAGATAACTTTCATCAGGACTACAATTAATTGAATAACTTCTAAAGTTGTTTAAAGGAAGAATGAGGTAAATGTAACCCTCCCTGTTCCAGTGTGGTTGCTTTCATAGAGTTTCCAAATTTGGGACTTATTTACTCCTGTTACTGACTTACTGATGAGGATTATACATGTTGTGGGTCAGTTGTGAAGAGCCTCCTGCCTATTTGCAACTGGGCAATCAATTGCTTCCAAAATGATACGGTTTTCCTGATAGTACTTTACCCTTTTCCTGTTTGAGACTTATTTGCTTGCTTTCCTAAATATTTGGACTGGTTTTAAATTTTTAAATAAAGCCTAATATCTTTTTTTGTGAGTAATCAGGTAAGATGATTTGGGGGCCAGTGCTTACACTGAAAATGTTTTGTTTTGTTTTTAGGAATCACTCTTAAATTCAGAATTTGGGTAGGGAATTTACTAGCTTACAGAGGGACTTCCCAGAAAATGAGCTGTTTCACAGCTTTAAGGCTGAAGCAGTTTAGGGCATACAGTGCCCATAGATGGAGAAGGGAGCATGCCTAAACTTCTTCCATGACAGGGGGAGCATTTTCACAGAAGCCCTCAGCAAAATCAGCAGCATGTCCGGTAGATACGTAATGCAGGCCACATATGTGATTTTAAATGTTCTAGTAGCTGCATTAAAAAATGTAAAAAGAAACAGGTGAAATTAATTTTAGTAATACATTTTATTTAATATTCCAAAATATTGTCATTTCAGCATGTTATTACTTTAAAAATTAGATATTTCACATTCTTTTTTTCATACAAAGTGTACAAAATCCAGTGTATCTTAATGCTTACAACATGTCTCAATTTGGACTAGCCAAATTTCCGTTACTCAGTAGCCATGTGTGGCTACTGACTACCCCATTGACCAAGACAGTTCTAGAGTCTCTGGTCTTCCTTGGGTTGTATATTCATTTCTGAACCAATCACTGTCAGTGGAGATAGGATTACTTTTGAAGCAATCAGGTCCACCCCCAGGCCTGGAGATGGAGTCAGTTAAAAGTGGAAGGGATGAATTCCTGTAAGGGATGCTGGGAAGACAGCCATTAATGACCAAGAATGTATTCCACTTAGGTCAGACTCAGAAGACTTGATCAGGTGCATTTATTTATAGAGCAAAATGGAATAATGTTCTCTGTAGAAAAGCTGTCTACCCTGAATTATTTGGAGTATTTTCCTTTTCTTTTCTGAAGCCTTGTTTGCCTTAAATAACAGAAGGTAAGATTGGTACCTAATCCTTGCCATGTTTGCTTTCCTTCCCAGTTAGATCAGATATCCTCCATTGATTTCTTTTCTTTCTTCTCTCAGTGTTGTGGTTTTGTTATCTAGATAAAGTTCTCAGTCTTGTTTTCAATTTAAGTAGTATAGAGCTCAGTAGTGTCAGGCAGCAAACTCCTTACAGGGGAATAGACAACACAGAAACTTTGTTTATCTATTCTTTGACCTAAAATTCTTGTCTGAGCTACAGAGAAAAGGTGAAGAGAGACATTTGAACAAATAGATAAAATTAGTCATTTGACCCAAATTGCAGCTATTTTTTTTTCCTGTCTGCACGGATAAAAACCATCTTCCAATTTACATAAGCAGGTGATTCTTCTAACATGCTAATTTTCTTAATATACCATGGCAGAAAGTGCCAGATTTGCAAAATGTGTAAATAAATTGAAATAAACCAGGTGACTTTATTTCACTTTATTATCTTTCCAGTACACAAGTACCCAAAGGGTGCAATTATTGGGTGAGTCTCTCATTGCATGTTTAAGTTAAATGGTAGCCTGGTGAAAACCTGTTTTCTTTTTTTCTCACTTTCTTTACTTCTCTTTTTAATTTTTAAAAATTGGAAACTTGATTTTTATATTTATTATGACAGGGCTAGAAATACAGTAATACAGGTGTGAGGACATTGGATCTTTATTAAAGCTAATTCAGAAGCCATAAAAATAGGTAAGTAATGTGGGTATTGTGCAGAAAAAGGGAGACATGGTTTCGGTTTGAATTGCCTAATAGAAGTAGGTGAGAATCTTCAACCATGTTTAATTGGTGGGCTTCCTCTGCGTTCCTTTTCCCAGGTTCTGCATGTTATGTAGTGGGGTTTTTGTGAATTAACTGGGTGCGTACTAAAGCCAGAGTTTGATGCATATTCTTTTAAAAATCCAAACTAATTAATTACAGTTTAAAATATCACTTCAGTAAAATAGAAACTTTAGAAAGGTACAACAGTTGGTTTCAGGGGATCTTTTCCCAGAAGGTTCATGAGAACAAATAATGTGAGTCAACAAAGTGCCTTCTGTCTTGCCAATGGCTTTCAGCCCCCTGGACAAGTTCACTGTGGATTCAGTGAGACCAAAAAATGACAATGGAAAGTTCTTGGGGTGAAAAGGTTTATACCCAACTTTATGGCCGAGCAGTCACTAGAATCCCGTCCACTCAGAACAAGTCTGCATGCAGCAATCCTATCTCTGCCCCCATGTTCGTCTCACTCTCTGTCCTCGACACTGCTACTACTCCAGCCTATGCTGTCCTGCAGCCCTGAGCACTGGGTTGAGCTCTTTATATAGAGTCAATAACAACGTATTGCCCACATGTGTGTAGTGAGCAAGCCGATCAGGGACAGGTGAGAATCCTGGCCATAGGAACCCTCACTTTCTCCTCACTTTATTAAAACATTCCAGTATCAAACTTAGTAGTTAATGCTATTCAATTCCTGAGATGTTACAACAGTATTTACCTAGTAATGTGTATGGAGATTAAATTAGATTCCCTGTAACTTTGAAGTAATGACTTAGAAATGAGTCATAATTTTAAGCTGACAAGTTAAAAGTTTGGGCAGTCTTTTTTATCCCAGTACTTATGTATTATTTCTTTTCAGTTTAAGGAAAAGTTGCTTAGGAGAACGTGGATAAAATGAAAGTTCCTTTGGCCAGGATTCTCACCTGGCCCTGGTTGGCTAGCTCACTACACATGTGTGGGCAATAAGTTGCTATTGACTCTATATAAAGAGCTCCACCCAGTGCTCTGGGCGACACGGTGGCATGGCTGCAAGGCTGCGGAAGAGTGGATTAGAGGCTGGAGTGGTGGCAGTGCTGAGGACAGAGGCCCAGAGGACTTCTGTGCGGGTAAAGATGCTCAGAGGACGGCTGTGCGGGTAAAGAGGGCCCAGAGGCAGAGACTGGCTTGCTGCGTGTAGACTTGCTCTGAGTGGATGAGATTTAGTGATTAACCTGCCACCATGGGAGTAAAGTTGGGTATAACCCTTTCACCCCAAGAATGTTCTACTGTCATTTCTTTGGTCACACTGAATCCATAGTGAACTTGCCCGGGGCTGAAACCCATTGGGAAGACAGAGAACTTTGAGAGAAAAAAACAGTTCAACAATGACCTAAGGAGGACATTTAAGTACAAAGAGAGTATGGTTTAGTAGTTAAGAGCTTGGACACTGATGACAGATTGCCTGGATTTAAATCTTGACTCTGTCCCTTATTAGCTTGGGCAAATTATCTAACCCCTTTGTGCTTCAATGTCATCGTGTGTGCAGTGGTGACAGTGATAGTGCATCTGTCTCCTAGGGCTGTTGTGAGGATGTACCAACATACATATGAAATCTTAGAACTGTGCCTGGCACTATGTAAATGTTAGCTATCATAATTAGGATTACCAGTTCCAGTATGAGGGAAAAAATAGAGTGCCTCCTTAAAGCTCACTAATTTAGAGCAAAAAACCAACTGCTTTTGTATGATTGTTGACAGGTATCAGGTGTGTGACTGTACCAGAGATTTTTTTTTTCCCCTGATTTACTAGAACTGTTTTTTAAAAATTCACTCAAATTCTAGATTGCTTTCTAAATGTAGCACATTAAAGGAGGGTTTTTCCTCTCTCTCTAACTCCCTCTTTCTACCCCATTATTTAAGTAATAATATGCTTATTGTAGGAAACTTGAAAAATACAGAAAAGCTGTGACCTATAAGCTCAGAGATACCCACTAAGCATTTTGGTGTATTTTTTTTTTAACCTGGGATGTGTGTGTTTTTGTAATATTATTGAGTGGGATCATTATTATATTGTATGTTTACCATTTTGTATCCTGTTTCACTAACATTACAAAGGTAAATTTTGGCCTTTTTTGGGGGTGGGGGAAGGGGCTAGCTTTTTTCATTCTCACAAGTCTAGAGCTCTATCTGAAGGGAATGCAGTTAGAAGACACTTTAGAATGTATCTAGTGTAACTGCCTCATTTTATAAATGGGAAAATTGAGACCCAGAGAAGCTGTTTGTTCAAGGTTATACAGCTGGTTAAAGGCTGAGCCAGAACCTTTGCTCTTTTGCAGCTTTACCAGTAATACCTGTTCTACTTAATGCCCATTGAAAATGGGGGAAGTGTTCTTATAAAAGAAAACAACAAATAAACAAAAACTCTATAATAAACTATGAAACCAGGAACAATGCATCTGAAAAAAAAAAGAGTAGAATATTCTGTTGGTTGCATTTTTGGGTGCCAGTGACTGCAGTTTCTGGTAAAAGTTTAATGTCATGAGCTAGAAGGCTTTTGGTGGAAAACAGCTAAACAGCTAAGTCTTTTCACGTTTTATGTAATTGTGTCGTGTATCTGCTTTGAAGACATCATGATCCTCTTTTATTTTCTGAAAAATTTTAAACATCAGAAAAATTGAAAGACTTATACAATGATATATCTGTAAGCCATTATTCTAGATTTAACATTTGTGACTTGCTTTATCTACTCTGAGGCTATTTCTACAGACCTTGCTGAAATTGGGTTTCTATTAAATTTAGAGTTAGTGTTAAGAAATTTATGGTCACTGCATCAACTAAGTGTTCCATGTAATAAGTTTTGTAAGCTCTCCAACTAGAGAAGGAACTGCAAGTTTTTAAGCTTGTGATTTTTGGAATGCTGTTTATTCTCTTAATACTTAAAACAAAATTCAGCATGAATCAAATGTGTAACTGAAACATACACCAGTCAAAACTAGGCTTCAGGCAGAATAGAAATATTCCATTCTGCAAAGTTTTTCTTTTTTGTGGTATTTACCTCAGGCTGAGAATAAAGGGGTGTTTTCAAAATATCCTAAGATCTGGTTTCACAATTTTATAACAGAGGCCATGATTGAGGATATGAAATTGTTGAAGCTAAATTTTAAGTTCCTGTAGTTTTTTTTTTTATTACCCTAATGAAGTCACATGAGCTGATGCTGCTGTGATTTGTGTCACCCAATTCACTGCTCTGTGTTTTTCAGTACCAAATAATTCCTTTGTTAAACTCATTTTCAGTAAATGAGCCATTGTTTCCCAAAGGGTTATGATTATTTCTATAGATAGCACAAATCCCTAAGAAATAGATTTTAAAGTCTAAAGTATTAGTGATTGGAAGTGATTGAAATCATCACTCTGTATATCAAGGCACAACTGTGTGTATGAAAAGGATAGCTGCTGTGTTTGCTTCGAAGGCTACAATATGAGATGATCCTTATTAGGAACAAACTGACAGCAAGTCTTTAAAAGTGAAGTCTTTTGGTTTATATGCAATAAGGAATTGTTTTATTGAGTCCACTCAGCTATTATGTGACATAGTTTCATAACATAAACACCCAGAACGAGGTAGCTCGAGTTCAATTGTAAGTGGTTTGTCACAGGTAAGGAATTATAGGGGCTGCAGGTACAGGGTTACCTGATGCAGTTGATGCCGGTATCTACAAATAAATCGCTGACTTCTTAAAAGTACTTCAGCAGGAAAAGCATTAAAATAGGGACACTGTGATGTTTAACTGCTGTAGATCGAGTTACCAACACATAGCATCTTGTCTGTGTAGGTGTAGGTGGGCAAACTTTAAATAACTAGTTTTTATACTTTGATTTTTGTCCTCTTGAAGTAGATGCTCATTCTTAGAAGCAAATCAAAATCAATCTCTCTGTTTCTGTCTCTCTCTTCCTCTCGATGCTGATAAAAGCAAATGCATATAACCACTTACTGCACATTCTCTACCCACTGATCCACTAAAAATGATGAGAGCTTTCAAAGGCTAGGGCCATGTCTCATTTGCATCTCCCGGGCCTAATATGGTCCTGCATAGGATCTTATTAAGTGCTTGTTGTTGAATTGAAAGTTAGAATGCTAAATTTGTATGTGGTGACAGTCAAAGAAGAGTACAGTCACTTGCTCTTGCCATTTTGAAGAACCCCACTGCCTCAGGCAGTGCAGGAATTTTTATGAGGGAACGCTTAGAGTGGTACTGAGAATACCCCATAGGAATGATTTTGTTTTCTTGCGTTTTTTTTTTTTTTAAGAATAAGTAGCCCTAATCTAAAAATAGTATACTGTAACCAGCTATTCCCCAAAACAGTCCTTTATTTTGTTCTACTGCTTTCTATAATCTACATTAAGCTAAGAATGCTGTGGAATTGTTTAGGAAAAATACATTCTCAATGCTGCACTGTGATCTCATGTTAGAAAAATAGAACTGTGTTCTAAAAGTCTCATTTAATACATCAAAACATACCAAAGCAGTTTGTGATGCTAGCACACACACAAAAAATACATTCAATTCTAAGCTCTTTATTCTCTTTCATAAACTTAATGAATAAATGGCAGATTAGTATGTGCTAGAAGAGATCCTCTTTAAAATTAGTGAGAAAGAATGGCTTATTTCAGTGGTGTTGCTGGTCTATGTTCAACAGGGTCTCTGAAAAATAAAAAAGCCCTAGTTTGGAGGGTTTGTCAATTTCTCTGGTGTAAACACTACTGTAATCGCCAATTTCAGGTTACCAAGGGGAGGTCACTAAATACTGAATTGGGAAAAGAAACATAGTAGCACACCATTATATTTTTACAGTACAGATAAAGTAGATGTTAAATAACCTTAAGAGCATAAATCATAATACTATAATTAGGAACTGATGATTTCTGAGTATTTGTTTTAAATATGATTTATTTCATTGTAAGCTTATATAATTTAATTTTTAATAATGGCTGTTTCACAGTTAGCTTGCAGAATTCCAGAATATGTAACCATCTCTTAGGAGCCAGTATGAACCAGCTCTAAAACACCACTGGTTTATTTTGTATCTTGTTGGGATATTTAGCTGGTGGTAGGGAGGGATAAAGTTAGATCGATATTCATCACAAACAAAAATAAAGTCCAAACCGAATAAAGATTTAAATGTAAAATACAAAGCCAAAAACTAAGAAGAAAGTACAGATAACTATTTTTATCATCTTGGAGGGAAAGAGCTTATTACCTTGACTTCAAAGCAAGAAAAGAACATCAGATTTGTCTGTGTAGAAATCAGTATACGAGTGTTTAATAAAATATTGCATAAAAAAAAACTGGGAAAAAATATTGGCAACATAAATGAAAAGACAAAGTTAATACCTTGACTATTTTAAGAGCCCTTAAAATCAATAAGAAATAAAGGTGAATAACCTAACTAAAAATGGGCAAAAGCTAGAGAACTAGCTGTTAAGAGAAGAAATAAATTTGTTTAAAAATATTGTAAGATTCTCACAATCATAAGAAATGCAGAAACAAGGTACTACTTTTAACCTGGTAGATTGACATTGTAAAATAAAGGATAACTCCCCCAGTTGTTGCAGATGTGGTGAAACACTCTCAAACCTTTTTTGATGATGGTGTAGATGGGTAGAGACTTTCTGGGGGAGCAGTTTCTCAAAATTGAATGCCATACCTTTTGAAGAAATCATTCAGTTTATTAGATGCAAAGATATATTTATAAGGATGTTCATTTACTATTAATTATAATCTCCCTAGATTGAAAGCAACCTGAATGTCTATGGGTAGGGGGAGTGCTTATTTTTTAAAGATGCTCACCATTTATTAAATATCAGTGTTAAAGATTGTCCCCTTAAAAGATAGTTTAAAATTTACTCATATGTTCCAGAAAACTCTGGAAAGATACCTACCAATATTTTAGTGAGGTGAGAGTACAGATTTCCACTTTGGATTTCATAAAAATAATTTCTACTTTAAAGAAACCCTAAGAGTCTCTTTATTATAAAGAGTAATCTTAAGGAGGTACCTGATAATGTCCCTATTTTTAGAGGAGGAAGCTACATCTCAGAGAGGTCTAACTTGCCTAAGGCTTTATAACTAACAAATGGCCGAATAGGGCTTCCACCCGGGCCTGGGTTCTTTAAACAAGTGAACAAATGTGTGAAAGACAGGTGATGGAGGTTATGGAGAATAATAATAAAAAAAGTATCCTTGAACCCATAACCTGTCCTAAGAAATAGAACATAAAACTAACCCCTCAAAGTTGCCCTTAAGCACCTCCCCAGTGTATTTCTGCCCTACCTCCCCTGCCAAGAGGAAACCACTGTCCTGAATTTTGTGTTTATTATTACCTGCTAAAAAAAAAAAGTCAGTGAGATATCACCTCACACCAGTTAGGTTGGCCAACATCGAAAAGACTAGGAACAACAAATGCTGGTGAGGATGCAGAGAAAGGGGATCCCTCCTGCACTGCTGGTGGGGATGTAAACTAGTTCAACCATTGTGGAAAGGTCCTCAAAAAACTAAAAATAGAAATACCATTTGACCTAGGAATTCCACTCCTAGGAATTTACTCAAAGAAAACTTCTCAGATTCAGAAAGACATATGCACCCCTATTTTTATCACAGCACTATTTACAATAGCCAAGATATGGAAGCAACCTAAGTGTCCATCAGTAGATGAATGGATAAAGAAGATGTGGTACATATACACAATGGAATATTATTCAGCCGTAAGAAAGAAAGAAATCCTACCATTTGCAACAACATGGATGGAGCTAGAGGGTATTATGCTCAGTGAAATAAGTCAGGCAGAGAAAGACAAGTATCAAATGATTTCCCTCATTTGTGGAGTATAATAATGAAGCAAAACTGAAGGAGCAAAACAGCGGCGGACTCACAGACTCCAAGGGGTTACCAAAGGGCGGGGGGAGGGCAGGTGGGGAGGGAGGGAGAAGAGGACTGAGGCGTATTATGATTAGTACACACGGTGTGAGGGGGATCATGGGGAAGATAGTGTAACACAGAGAGGACAAGTAATGACTGGCATCTTACTACACTGATGGACAGTGACTGCAGTGGGATATGGGGGGGGTGCTCAATAATATGGGTGAATGTAGTAACCACATTGTTTTTCATGTGAAACCTTCATAAGAGTGTATATCAATGATACCTTAAAAAAAAAACCTTTAAAAAAGTCTTTTCTTGAAATATAATTCACATATTATACAATTTTCTCATTTAAAGTGCGTAATTTAATGGTTTTTAATATATTCACAGAATAAATTTTCATTTTCATTTTAGAATATTTTCATCACCACCAAAAGAAATATACCCATTAGCAAATCACTCCCCATTCTGCCTGCCCCTGGCAACATTAATCTTTCTGTCTTTATAGATTTCCTATTTTGGAAATATATAAATAGATATATCACTATTATACAAAATTTGTATGGTCTTTTGTGACTTCTTTCACTTAGCATAATGTTTTCAAGGTCCACCCATGTTGTAGCATATATTTAGCATCCCTTTTTATGCCTGAGTAATACTCTATTGTGTGGATTTACTACATTTTGTTTATCTAGTCACAAGTTATTGGATATTAGGATTGTTTCCACTTTTTGGCTATTTTGAATACTACTACTTATGAACATTTATGTACAGGTTTTATGTGAACATATATTTTCATTTCTCTTGGGTATACCTAGGAGTGGAATTGCTGAGTCATCTAGGATCTAGTAACTTTTATGTTTAACTTTCTGAGTAACTCCCAAATTGTTTTCCATGGTGGCAGAACCATTTTACATTTCCACCAACAATATAAGAGTGTTCCAATTTCTCCACATTCATGCCAACATTGATTATGTCTTCTTGATATAGGCATCTTAGTAGGTATGAAGTGGTACCTCATTGTGGTTTTGATTTGTATATACCTAGTGACTTAGGATGTTATCATTCCATGTGCTTTTTGCCTATTTGTATCTCTGGAGAAATGCCTGTTCAAGTCCTTTGCCCATTTTTAATTAGGTTGTCTTTTTATTATTGAGTTGTTAAGGAATGGTATCTAGAATAAATAAAAAACTTATCAGATATAAGAATTGCAAGTATATTTTCCCATTCTGTGGCTTGTCTTTTCACTTTCTTGATGGTGTCCTTTGAAGCATGAAAGTTTTTAATTTTGATGTAGCCCAGTTTATCTATTTGTTTTTGGTGGCTTGTGCTTCCATTGTCCTATCTAAGAAGGTTTTGCCTAACCGGACATGAAGATATGTATTTTCTTCTAACAGCTTTATAGTTTTAGCTCCTATGTTTAGGTTTGTGATTCATTTTGAGTTAATTTTTTATGTGAGGTAGGGGCCCAGCTTCATTCTTTTGCATGTGAATATCCAGTTGTGTCATCATTACTTGTTAAAAAGACTATTATTATTTCCCAGCTGAGTGGTGTTGGCACCCTTTTTGAAAATCAGTTGACCATAAACCTAATAGTTTATTTCTGGATTATCAGTTCAATTCCATTGACTTATAAATCTTTCTTTTTGCTAGTACCACACTGTTGATGCCTGTAACTTTGTAGTAAGTTGTGAAGTAGGGAAATGTGTGTTCCAACTTTGTTCTTTTTAAGACAGTCTTGGCTATTTTGGGTCTCTTGCATTTTCATAAGAATTTTTAGGATCAGCTTGCCAATTTCTGCAAAAAAATCCAGATGGTATTTTGATAGAGATTATATTGAATCAGTAAATCAATTTGGGCAGTGCTATTATCTTAACAGTATACTTCTTCCAATCAATGAACATGGGATGTTTTTCCATTTATTTAGGTTCACTTTAATTTCTTTGAACAATTTTGTAGTTTTCAGAGTATATTTTACACTTCTTGTTAAGTTTATTCCTAAGAATTTTGTTGTTTTAATGATACTGTAATTGAAATTGCTTTCTTAGTTTCATTTTTGGATTGCTGATTGCTTATATATAAAATTGATTTTTTATATTGATCTTGCCCATACCCTGAATAAACTTGTCCTACTAGTTCTAATTGTTTTTTTTTAGTATTTTCTTTATGCTTCTGTATACAAGATCATGCCATCTGCAAATAGAGAGTTTTACTTTTTCTTTGCAATATGACTGCCTCTTCTTTCATTACCTTGCCTAATTTCTGGGGCAAGAAAAGACATCCTTGTTTGTTCCTGATCTTAAACAGAAGGTATTTTGGTCTTTCTTTAATAAGTATGTTATTAGCTGTGGTTTTTTGCAGATGTCTCTTATCAGATTGAGAAAGTTCTTCTTTATTCCTAGTTTGTTGAGTGTGTTTATTGTGAATGGGCACTAAACATTAATTGATTTTTGAATGTTGAACCAACTTTGCATTCCTCTGATTAATCATGGTATATAATCTGCTTTATTTTATTTTACCTTACTTTAATTTTGTTTTTGTTTTAAATAGACTTTATTTTTTAAAGTAGTTTTAAGTTCACAGCAAAACTGAGCGGAAAGTACAGACAATTCTTACAAACCTGTTAATCCTGCACATTTACAGCCTTCTCCACTAGGAACATCCTGAAGCAGAGTACAATTGATGAACCTGTATTTATCATTATCACCCAGAATGGGTAGTTTACATTAGCGTTTACTCTTGGTGTTACACATTCTGAGTTTTGACAAATATATAATGATATGTATTCACTGTTGTAGTATCATACAGAATAGTTCACTGCCCTAAAAATCCTCTGTGCTCCATGTATTCATACATTTATCCTTACTCCCCAACTCCTCGCAAACACTGATCTTTTCACTGTCTCCATGCTTTCCCTTTTCATGTCATATAGTTAGAATCACCTAGTATGTTGCCTTTTCATATTGGCTTCTTTCACTTAATAATATGCATTTCAGGTTCCTCCATGTCTATTCATGGCTTGATAGTCCTTTTCTTTTTAGGGCTAAGTCATACTCTGTTGTCTGGATGTGTCAGTTTATTTATCCATTCATCAATTAAAGGACATTTTGATTTCTTTCAAGTTTTGGCTATTATGAATAAAGCAGCCATAAACATCTGGTGCAGGTTTTTGTATGGACATAAGTTCTCAGCTCCTTTGGGTAAAATACCAAGGGACACAATTGCTAGATTGCATGTTAAGAGTATGTTTATTTTTGTAAGAAATTGCTTGTCTTCCAAAGTGGCTGAATCATTTTGCATTCTCACCAGCAGCGAATGAGAGTTCCTGTTGCTCTGTTCCTTGTCGCAGTTGGTGGTGTTGGTGTTATGGATTTTCGCAACTCTAAGCATTGTGTAATGGTATCTTGTATTTACATTTTCCTGATGATACATGATATGGAGCATATCTTCAAATGCTTATTTGCCATCTGTATATCTTCTTTGGTGCGGTGTCTGTTAAGGTTTTTGGCCTATTTTTTAATTGGGTTGTTTTTATTTTCTTACTTTTCAGTTTTAAGAGTTCTTTGTATATTTGGATAACAATCCTTTATTCGATATGTCTTTTACAAATATTTCCTCCCAGTCTATGACTTTTCTTCTCATTCTTGTTGCTTTATTTTTTATATTTAAAATTTTTTTTACAAAATTACAGAATAACTAGTAAGTAAACTTGATTATTCTATTAAACCTTGGTTGAAGATATTTATCAGTTGTTTTTTGAGAAAAGTTGACAGCACCATGAGTACTATAAAATGATTGAACTACCCTACATTTTCCAGGTGTTTTTCCAATCCATTCTTTCCTTAATTTGAAATCTGTTTTTCTGTAGGGATTGTTACTAAGTGGTGAAGCGGGAAACATACATATATTGTTACAGTAAACTTTTTTTTGCCATCATTAATGTACAATTACATGAACAACATTATGGTTACTAGACTCCCCCTATTATCAAGTCCCTACCATATACCCCATTACAGTCACTGTCCATCAGCGTAGTAAGATGCTATAAAAGCACTGCTTGTCTTCTCTGTGTTGTACTGCCTTCCCTGTGTCCCCGCGCCCTACATTATATATGCTAATCATAATGCCTCTCTTTCCTCCTTATCCCTCCCTTCCCACCCATTCCCTCTATCCCATTCCCTTTGGTAACTGTTAGTCCGTTCTTGGATTCTGTGAGTCTGCTGCTGTCTTGTTCCTTCAGTTTTTGCTTTGTTCTTATACTCCACAGATGAGTAAAATCATTTGATACTTGTCTTTCCCCGCCAGGCTTATTTCACTAAGCATAATACCCTCTATCACCATTCAGGTTGTTGCAAATGGTAGGATTTGTTTTCTTCTTATGGCTGAATAATATTCCATTGTGTATATGTACCACATCTGCTTTATCCATTCATCTACTGATGAACACTTAGGTTGCTTCCATTTTTTGGCTATTGTAAATAGTGCTGCGATAAATATAGGGCAGCATATGTCTTTTTCAGACTGGACTCCTGCATTCTTAGGGTAAATTCCTAGGAGTGGGATTCCTGGTTCAAATTGTATTTCTATTTTGAGTATTTTGAGGAGCCTCCATACTGCTTTCCACAATGGTTGTAGTAATTTACATTCCCACCAGCAGTATAGGAGGGTTCCCCTTTTTCCACATCCTCGCCAACATTTGTTGTTGTTTGTATTTTGGATGTTGGCCATCCTAACTGGTGTGAGGTGATATCTCATTGTGGTTTTAATTTGCATTTCTCTGATAGTTAGCGATGTGGAGCATCTTTTCATGTGCCTGTTGGCCATCTGAATTTCTTTGGAGAAGTGTCTGTTCACTTCCTTTGCCCATCTTTTAATTGGATTATTTGCTTTTTGTTTGTTGAGGTGCGTGAGCTCTTTATATAATTTGGATGTCAACCCATTATCAGATATGTTTTTTATGAATAAATTTTCCCATACTGTAGGATGTTTTTTTGTTCTACTGATGGTGTCCTTTGCTGTACAGAAGCTTTTTAGTTTGATATAGTCCCACTTGTTCATTTTTGCTTTTGTTTCCCTTGCTCAGGGAGATGTGTTCATGAAGAAGTTGCTCATGTTCATATTCAAGAGAGTTTTGCCTATGTTTTCTTCTAAGAGTTTTATGGTTTCATGATTTACATTCAGGTCTTTGATCCATTTTGAGTTGACTTTTGTGTATGGGGTTAGACAATAATCCAGTTTCATTCTCTTACATGTAGCTGTCCAGTTCTGCTAACACCAGCTGTTGAAGAGGCTGTCATTTCCCCATTGTATATCCATGGCTCCTTTATCGTATATTAATTGAACATATATGCTTGGGTTTATATTTGGCCTCTCTAGTCTGTTTCATGGTCTATGGGTCTGTTCTTGTTCCAGTACCAAATTGTTTTAATTACTGTGGCTTTGTAGTAGAGCTTGAAATCAGGGAGTGTAATTCACCCTGTTTATTATTTCTTCTCAGGACTGCTTTGGCTATTTGGGGGTCTTTTGTGGTTCCATATGAATTTTAGAACTGTTTGTTCTAGTTCATTGAAGAATGCTGTTGGTATTTTGATAGTGATTACATTGAATCTGTAGATTGCTTTAGGCAGGATGGACATTTGGACAATATTAATCCTTCCTATCCATGAGCACAGAATGTGTTCCATTTATTGGTATCTTCTTTAATTTCTCTCATGAGTGTCTTGTAGTTTTCAGAGTATAGGTCTTTCACTTCCTTGGTTAGGTTTATTCCTAGGTATTTTTTTTTGTTTTATTTTACTTTTTATTTTCATTTTTTAAAGTTTATTTTGATACCATTAATCTACAATTAAATAAGTAATATTATGGTGATTACACTACCCCCTTCATCAGGTCCTCCCCCAACCCGATTACAGTCACTGTCCATCAGTGTAGTGAGATGCCATAGAGTCACTACTTGTCCTCTCTGGGTTGTACAGCCCTCCTCGTGCCCCCCTAACATTATATCTCTAATCGTAATGTCCCTTTTTCCCCCTTGCCCCTCCCTTCCCACCCATCCTCCCCAGTCCCTTTCCCTTTGGTAACTATTAGTCCGTTTTTGGGTTCTGTGAGTCTCCTGCTGTTCTGTTCAGTTTTTTTCTCAGTTCTTATACTCCACACATGAGTGAAATCATTTGGTACTTGTCTTTTTCAGCTTGGCTTATTTCACTGAGCATAATACCCTCTAGCTCCATCCATGTTCTTGCAAATGGTAGGATTTGTTTTCTTCTTACGGCTGTATAATATTCCATTGTGTATATGTACCACATCTTCTTTATCCATTCATCTACTGATGGACACTTAGGTTGCTTCCATTTCTTGGCTATTGTAAATAGTGCTGCGATAAACAGGGGTGCATCTGTCTTTTTCAAACTGGGCTGCTGCATTCTTAGGGTAAATTCCTAGGAGTGTAATTCCTGGGTCAAATGGTAGTTCTATTTTGAGTTTTTTGAGGAACCTCCATACTGTTTTCCACAATGGTTGAACTAATTTACATTCCCACCAGCAGTGTAGGAGGGTTCCCTTTTCTCCACATCTTCGCCAGCATTTGTTGTTTGTGTTTTGGATGTTGGCCATCCTCACTGGTGTGAGGTGATATCTCATTGTGGTTTTAATCTGCATTTCTCTGATGGTTAGCGATGTGGAGCATCTTTTCATGTGCCTGTTGGCCATCTGAATTTCTTCTTTGGAGAAGTGTCTATTCATGTCCTCTGCCCATTTCTTAATTGGATTATTTGCTTATTGTTTGTTGAGGTGCGTGAGTTCTTTATATATTTTGGATGTCAACCCCTTATCGGATACCTCATTTATGAATATATTCTCCCATACTGTAGGAAGTCTTTTTGTTCTACTGATGGTGTCCTTTGCTGTACAGAAGCTTTTCAGCTTCATATAGTCCCACTTGTTCATTTTTGCTTTTGTTTCCCTTACCCGGGGAGATATGTTCATGAAGAAGTCGCTCATGTTTATGTCCAAGAGCTTTTTGCCTATGTTTTTTTCTAAGAGTTTTATGGTTTCATGACTTACATTCAGGTCTTTTTTTTTCTTTTTTTTTGAATATAATTTATTTTATTATCATTAATTTACAATTACATGTGCAATATTACGATTATTAAACTACCCCTTCATCAGGTCCCCCCCACCAACCCATTACAGTCACTGTCCATCAGCGTAGTGAGATGCTATAGAATCACTACTTGTCTTCTCTGAGTTGTACTGCCCTCCCCGTGCCCCCCCAACATTACATCTGCTAATCGTAATGCCCTTTTTCCCTCTTATCCCTCCCTTCCTGCCCATTTTCCCCAGTCCCTTCCCTTTGGTAACTATTAGTCCGTTCTTGGGTTCTGTGAGTCTGCTGCTGTTTTGTTCCTTCAGTTTTTTTCTTTGTTCTTATACTCCACATAAGAGTGAAATCATTTGATACTTGTCTTTTTCGGCTTGGCTTATTTCACTGAGCATAATACCCTCTAGCTCCATCCATGTTGTTGCAAATGGTAGGATTTGTTTTCTTCTTATGGCTGAATAATATTCCATTGTGTATATGTACCACATCTTCTTTATCCATTCATCTACTGATGGACAGTTAGGTTGCTTCCATTTCGTGGCTATTGTAAATAGTGCTGCAATAAACATAGGGGTGCATCTGTCCTTTTCAAATTGGGCTGCTGCATTCTTAGGGTAAATTCCTAGGAGTGGAATTCCTGGGTCAAATGGTATTTCTATTTTGAGTCTTTTGAGGAACCTCCATACTGCTTTCCACAATGGTTGAACTAATTTGCAGTCCCACCAGCAGTGTAGGAGGGTTCCCTTTGCTCCACATCCTCGCCAACATTTGTTGTTGTTTGTGTTTTGGATGTTGGCCATCCTCACTGGTGTGAGGTGATATCTCATTGTGGTTTTAATTTGCATTTCCCTGATAATTAGCTATGTGGAGCATCTTCTCATGTGCCTGTTGGCCATCTGA